>DF239850.1:42555-158166 GCA_000507305.1 Breviolum minutum Mf 1.05b.01
CTTGCTAACTTACTAACTTGCTAACTTACTAACTTGCTTGCTTTGCTTGCTTGCTTTGCTTACTTGCTTGCTTGCTTGCTGTGCCCCCCGATAAAACTGGAAAAGAATTGCCCAAAAAAGTGGAAAAAAAATTGCTGAAAAAAATGGGTCTCCACTACTTGGCCACCTTAACTCAACCAAATTTCGGAGTCTCATCAACAGTATGTTCTTTATTTCAAACATCTTTAAACACAAATCATGTTTTTCCCTACCTAGACACGCCATGTATCAGTGTATTTGCTGACATTTACATACATTCACGCCTCTAAACTGCCCAAATGTAGGTCAATAGACCATACACTGAGAGTCTGGGATATGCTTTCAAATCTAACCGAACCCACACCCAGCTCCTCGTGAGCGAGTCGACGTCACCTCAGCTTTGGAAACCCAACTGTGGAGGGTCGAAGTTGCCCAAGGATTTGTGGCAAAAAAAAACTACCCATCCAATCACCTTCTGAGAATTAATTTCATGGAAGCTAAATTCTATGCGTTTTGGAGGTGATTCTTCACACCCCCTTGCTGAACTCATCTGAGAATATGACGATTGACCACGATTGATTCCCAGGGACTGGAAAAGATTCCGAGTTGGGAACTGGAAACATATTACTATAGAAGACTAGCACTTAGAATTTGTTTTTTTTATGAATCACTTAGAATATGGGAAAATCTAGGGAAAAAAAACGCTACAGATAGAATATGGAAAATGTTTGGTGCAAACTTGTGGAGTTAGAATATGCACGACTTCAGCTTTTTGCTACTTCAATTGCACAACAAATGGTTCAAAATCAAAAAGATTTTTGAATCACGTACCGTAGATACTGTACACGTACCTCTTTCACCATATAGAATGTTGTTCCTGACAAACATACTGTACATCACCTGTCATATTCTAACTGGACTATTGATTCCATATTCTAACTGCACTCCTCGGTTTATAGAATCGTCTATGAATCCGGGTTTGGGAAACTCAATCCATACTTACGTTGTTTATCGTTTCATATTCTATGTGCTGATCCGGCACTGTACAGTATATAAGTTTTCATAGTCATTCCATATGATGATGATATGAGAATGGGCTCATTTTTTGGGGGGTAGACTGCCACCGAAAAAAAGGGACCCCAAAATTTCAGGGACCTGTTATTTTTGTAGTTTTTGGTAGCCAAATAGCAATCAAAAAAAGACATGAACTATAGCCAATATGTTCGGGTGATCTATACATCTACGATGCAAGCCAATGATACAGATTTTGACAACGGCCACCAAGTCCAACAAGTGATGACCGAACAACACCGTGGAGGAGAATGCAAACTTATTTTTGGATGAAACCACATATCACATATCACAGGATGATATCATATATCATATTTAAGTGGTTCTCATATCACATATCTCTAGAGATTTCTTGGAATTGAACCACACATCATTCACCCATCGAAGCAAGATTTCCCATTGAGCGCCCCGACAGGAACAGACAAAGGCGGCAAAGCAATGGCTGTAAGCCGTTGACTAAACTGCCTGAGTTCATGGCGATGAATGAATCAACATGCGCAAAGTCAAAGATCAAAGCTTAAGAGTGAAGAAAATCACCTGGCAATGATTTATGTTGATATGATGTGCTATGGCATAGGTTGTGTAATTGAAATGTGTGCAACAAACAATTGATGCAAAAATACGCAACAACAAGCCAGGGACCCGAGATGTATGCAAGCCTGCAAATCAAGGCATTCACTACTACTATAAGCCAAATTGGTGAGCAGATTCCTTTTTGGGCTTACGCTTCTTAGTACCCTCCTGCTAACATATCCCCTCAGAAGTACGTAGATGATTTTCCATTTTCCCAAAGGTGGGATATGTTAGTTCTCTGGAGGGTAACATGTTCGTGCATCCTGACACCTTTCCACGTTCTGCAGTTCTGCATTAACAGTACTGATTTGGGATGCTACCCCTCCAGGGATGGGAGTGACCACCAGGATGACATTGCATTTTTCAGGCGACCGGGGATCCCAAGCTAAACCTGCAGTTGCCTATTGAAAAACAGTCGTTTTTTGCTGAGTTTTCTGAGTTTCTTGACATTCAGGAAAAGTGTATGTCAAAAAATGAAACAATCAAACCGTGCTCATTTTCAAAGTTACCACTTGCTGTTTCCCTAAACTCCATATTATATTTCATTATATATAAAGTAATACTGTTGATGGTTCAGAAATCCTGCACCAGTTGAGGTTGGTAGTCTATCCCATTATCTACAGTTTTTTTTGTACATCCAAACGGTGGTTGTTTGGGATTTCTTCCACCGCTATGCCTGCTACAGTTGACCCATGCCTGCTACAGTTGACTTATGACCCATCTGAAACCGTAGGTTCTTCCTTCGTCACCCTTAGGTAACTTCAGATCCAGCGGCTTAATGCCTGGGATATTTTTTTGTTAACACAAAATTCACCTCCCCAAAAGAAGGGCAATTTGAATGATGATCTCGAGATACTCATTGGTGGAACGATGTCGAATGTTACCAAAAAAGTGACCAAAAACGAATCCCCCAATACTCCCAATATCTTTCTCCCAACATACCTTTTCGGTGCTGCCCAGCAAGTTGCAATGAGTGCAGAGTGTCGCTCAGATTCTCCCTGAGGCAAAATGTTTTGGCAAAACGTCTGGAATTTGAGGGATCTCTTCAGGTCCAAAAAATAAGCAAAAATATCACGTCGGGGGGGGATGTGAAACCTCTCCCGGTTTCACAGGCTAAAATGAAGAACAGTAGGAATCCCCAGATCCCCTACTACAAGTAAAAACCTAATAATCCTGGTGGTGCTGGCTGGTACGGAAGCATCCTAAGGTGTGTCTCAATAGGAGCCCAAACATCCATATCATTGATTAGCTATGACTAGCTGGTGAAGGTTCGTTCTTTATTGATCTTGTAATATCTTGTATCTTTTTGTTCGGTTTTAATCCACTCTCAGGTCGGCAGAAGCGCAAAATTTCACAGGAGCTTTCAGGTTTAGTGAGGTCAGCACACCCAGTTTCCTTCAAATTTATTACACTACAATGTGAGCCACGAAAAAAACCCTCCTACTTTCCATTATACTGGTTCACAGGGATCCTTATAATGGTTTATTACAATCCCTATATAACTGGGTAGTATATGCTATAATCCCCTATATAACCCAACCAACCAGGTTTTTTCATTGCTCATGTGGTGAAGCTGATAGTAGCTCCATAGCTCTTTTTCCCCTCCCTTCTCATCATCTCTCTTGTAAAGGCTGGAAACAAAGCAGTTGATTTGTCTTGCAAGAATTTGTGAAAACCAAGACCTCGCAGCGAAGACAAAACAACTCTAGAACTGTATTCCATCTCAGGACATCTTTGGATTTTACAATAAAAAAGCCGGCGATTTCAGCTAGTCCCTATTCATTAATGACAATGTTTATCTCCCTGTGCATTCAGAACTCGAGTGCTTAGCTGCTAACCACCATCCGGACCGAGCATGCATAAAGACCTGTAAATACTTCCGATAGGATCCATATATTGTATATATCTACCCCTACATGTGGCCGAAATGTATGGTAAATGTTGGTAAATATGTCGGTCCCATGGTTCTATGGAGAAGGATAAAGTGTTGTTTAACCTCCAACTGGTGCTTTTCCACCAGATTTTGTCCACCTCATAACCAGGAGGTGGTTAGGTGATTTTTTAAATTCAGGGATGAAAAATATACCCAAGTCAAATTGGGAAACAGTTCCCCCGATTTTTGTTGTAAAATTTCAGGATTGAGGCTTCCAATTCCATCCTTGGAATAGGATTCGATCTGTGTAATCCCGTTCCTATAGGACATAGGATCCCCATGGGACGAACGGTATAATTTACCCACATGGATGGTTGATTTTTATGGTAAATTAGTAGGTAAGTACGTCAATCCCCTGGATCCTATGGGTACCTGGATTCCTTAGGGATAGGTAATATCGAATCAACTCACAGGAAACATTTCGGCCTGGTAGGTGGCAAGGTCACAATGACCACCGTACGACATTGACCACAACCACCCAGCGCATCCTCGAGAAGTGAAGAGAGCATTGGAAATCAGGCGAACTGTGCTGAGAGATGTTCGGGGTGCCTATATATACACCAGTCCTATAGGGTTCAAACAGCACCGGAAGTGGAAGATGTTGGTATATTAATATACATCATGTGCACATATCAGGTCATGACTCCCCTTCCTGAAGGAGCTGCGTCAATTTGGAGTTGCGGAAAGGCACATGTGCCACGCGCCGTTCCTGGCCGTTTTGGCAAAGGCTACGGTCACTGCTACGGTAGAGAGGAAAGACCTTCAAAAGCTTGGGCCTGGCAGTCCAAGTCAACCATAAATTCAATGGTCCTTTGGAAAAGACCATGTTTTTAGTAGGGATTTATAATCAACAATTCCAGGGGACTATTATTGTTAATGGTCTTTGACTTGCAGGGTCTACAAGCAACATATCATCCCCATGCGTTGTTGATACCTCCATATCACCGTCCCCAAAATGCCTTTGTTACCTGAAGATGTGTGAATGAAAGGAGCTCTTTACACAACTAATACCATGAAGAAAATGATCCATGGTTTGTAAGGAAATGCACTATTTGTTTGAGTATCCGTAAAAAAGGGTGTTTTTACACCCCCAAAGTCTAAGATAGCCCTTGGAAAAAGATGGCTGGAAAACTCGTTTCCCTTCTGGAAGGTAATATTTCAGGTGCTATGTTGATTCAACTTTGCAGGGCTCGGTGGAAACTCCGAAAATGGATGATAGAAATTGATAGATTCCAACGCACCGTCCAACCAACATGCGAATGAAAAAGCCGTGTTTCTGAATGTTTCGCGTTGTGATTCCAAGATTCCATTTTTTTTGGAATGAAAAAAAATCTGAAGAAAACAACATTGGAATTCCCAGTTCTTATCTATAAAGTGCTACACCCTGGAAAAAAAACATGGATCCCAAACATAATGGGTTTGGAAATGACTTTCCTTTTATCTTTCCATGAAACTAAAATAGCCCGTGAAAATTGGTGCTTGGGCCGGGAGACTACTTTTCCTTTTGGGAAGGCCTATTTTCAGGGGCTATGTTAGTTTTTGGAAGGATAAGTATAGTAAGTATGGGGATTTGGGGTGTCCATGTTGGCTTTTGGAGGTGTAATTCAAAATCTTAATAAGCAATAAGCATCTTCGACAAGTGAGCCACGAAAAAAAAACTTATTACTTTCCGTTATACTGGTTTGGTAAATAGGGATCCTTTCAATGGTTCATCATTGTCCCTATATAACTGGGTAGTACAATCCCCTACATACCCTAAACAACCAGGGTTTCTATTATTGCTCAAGTGATTTTCGATGCTGTTGCAAATTGTTCCAAACGGATTTGGGTACTAAAAGCCAACATGAGTCCAACAAGAATCACCTTAGAGCTACTCTGAACCCAAAGGGCCTGTATCACAAATGATACAAAATGGTTGTTTCAGGGAGACCGCAATACTTAGTTACATAGATTTACATAGGTTTATGGAATTCTGACTGTGTACTATGTACATCTAAAATCACCTGAAACTCAACTTCAAAAATCTCAAAACATCTTTCAATCACAAAGGGGCCTTTTGATGAAAGACACACACTAACCCAACCGAACAACCAAACCCAATCACCTTTGCTGAAATGACATCTGCCAAAGCACTCAATGAACCTTGAAAAAGCTTGGTGGAAAATCATCTTCAAAAGTGACTTGGTAGGGGATATGTTAGTTCCCTGGAGGGAATTATTCAATTCATGATGTTCTGGCGCCTGGAAAGAGATGATCGATAGATGAAGATATCAGTAACAATATTTTACATGTATAGACTGTATAGTATGTATATAGAAAATTATATAACTTCTTTGCTCAATAGATTATTCGGTTCTGGTGATAGGTGGTAAGGATTATATAACCCCCTAGAAGGCAAGATATGCACTGGTACAAAAGCTGTATATGCTGCCAATTGGGTGATTATATGCTACCTACCACCTTATACAGATACATGCTCACATGAACACATGGAAATCTACAAAATAGTAGGCCTTCACAGATTAAACTGATGGGTACTCTTGATCATTGGAATCGTTTCGACGTCATGGACCACTATTTCGAATAACCCTCACCATTTTATACTAACAGCAAACGCCCTACAAAAAACAGGCCTTTTGCCCCAAAAAGAAAGGATTGTCTTTGAATCCCACAATTTGTCAGGGTTGCGAAAATTCATTCGTTTCAGGGAGGCTACTATAGTCAGTTTTAAAATCGACGGTAGATGTTCCCATGCACCACATCACTTAGATCCAAACGATTGATGTGTTGTGCCTCACGCCTTCGTTCACCCACCGCCTGTTCCAGCAAACAATGCAGCGAGTAATCATGTCGATATGATTGTTTAATGCTCGCTATTTCACAATACCTTTGGACAAAAAGGTTTATCCTAGGTAAAAATAAATGTAAAACTACTTGTAATGATCATTATTTGATGTTAGATACTATAACCAGGATGTATTCTATTGAGCTTCGAATGAATCTACTAGGCCAGACTTGGGTACCCTGCAAAAAGTATGACTCATTCAGTGGCTTACATTGAAATAGGGTTTCGTTCTCAAGAATGTGTTTTTGTCGACCCAAATGGAGTTGCGCCCTGAACAACATCTATGGGCTGAATAACATATCCGGCAAACATTCCACAATTTGCATCCCGGAATGGTAGGAAACGCTGATAAAGTATACTATATATTATATATTTGTCATATTCTGGGCACAACAGCCATAATTCACCAACCTGGATTTCAAGAAAAATAGCTCGGGGCTTTTCCCTTACCCTCACTGAATGGTTTCTTCCGTGACGTCCGGCATCAGAATATCCACAGTCTTCTGCATGATGGTTCAGAAATTCGGCTAGCCAGTTGATGTGGCAAATATCCCATGATTTGCAGGGGTTTTACAACGTTTTACAAGTCTCAACTAGGTGGTTTTCACCACATCCCCAGGACCTGCATTCCCCTGGATTGGAGGTGAACATTCACCTCTCAAATCTCTGGGTCAACCACCATCATATGTGGGTGAAACACATCAATATACATCAATAATCTAAAAAAAACTCACAGCATCTAAATTTAATTGAGGGTATGTTTGGTAGTTTGCAAGTTATTTTAAATAACCTTCCGCTCTTCTTCCAAACATCCCATTTTGAAATTATGGCCTCATGTAAGGCACCACACACCCCCCCATTCTTTTTCTGAATCTGTGGGGCTCTAAATTTTAGAGTCCTTGCTGATGGGCTGAGCACTTTGTCTCAGCCATGTTGAAGCTTAGAATATAGAAGCTGCTACCCCGTCTTGGGGTAGCGCTTTGGCTACCGAGAAGTGTCCTGCTGAAATGCATGGATTTCATGCATCTTTTCTTTCCAAACCAAATCATGCATCCCAAGTAAGACTATCTGGTCGGTGGTTGAACCAACCCCAGTGAAAGATATTAGTCAAATGGGATCATTTCCCAGGTAGGGGAGATTTTCTTTAAAAAATGAAACCACCACCTAGCTATGTTGCGGGGGGATAAGTTATGTGTGGTTTATCTGTCGATGCTACTAAATACACATGAATCAGGATCAGCAATAGATTTTCAGCCATCATCATCATCTCCTTAAAAAAACAATGCATATAGATGTAAATAATCAACATACAAGTTGCCAACCTGGAAAAAAACACAAACAAACGGTTCATATACCTATATATGAACAGACCACCATTTTGAGAGCCCACGGCAACTGGTCACACGTCAGCGGGATTGCATCCATCAACAGGATGTGGGCCACATGCACCCAACAAAAAAACACACCTCCATAGGATCCATGGGACTGGTATATTTGCCTACATGAATGGTTCATGTTTATGGTAAATGTAGGTAGATATGATATACCATACATGGATGCTATGGAAACTTCTTTTGGACACTGAAGTCTTGGACATTCTGCTTGCCTTTCAGTGAAACACATATGATACAGCCAGGTGTAGCTCCTGTGCTAAGAGTCATAACTGCAGCTGGGAACGGTGTGACCTGATTCACCCTTGCCAACTCGGTTTTAAAACTACACCAATGCTCGCGAAGGCTGTGGACCCTCAACAGATTTTATATACTTATTTGCACAAAGTTGAATCCTCCTTTTTGTGTCATATATACAATTCGATCTAATTCATCATTAAGAAAAAAACTAGTTGAGCAGCCTTTGGGGTTAGCCATCTCGATTTTCAGATCAACAAATTTATTCATTACATACCTGATTTCCAATCCATCCGCCCGAAGAAAGTGTAGATTGATGGTCCTTGATGCCTCGCCTGAGATTTCCCATCCTCCGGGTTTCTTCAGTTCAACCATGCAGGATTAGAAGCTAATATGATTTATCTAAGCCAACAAAAACAGCAGCCCGGGAAAAAAGGTGAAGCCAACCTTTCTTCTGGGGGGTTATCAGTATGGGTTCAATCAAGTATATGACTGTAGGATACCTTCTAAAACAAATGGTATCCTAAAAGAACATATAACACATTGGAGAAACATCTAGCTTTCAGCAGCTACGTACGCTCCGTACACCCCGTGGCACACACACACACACAGAGCTATCTCAGCCCACTAGGAAGGGTTCCGATTCACCTGCGGACAAGCGGAATCTTCAAAGGTGTTTGCTATGAGATGACCCTTGTGGAGATTTATGGGCGAAAAACACATGGACAAAAAACACAGGCAAACTTGTGGACGGAACCTAAAAATGACGTGATGATGATGATGATGATGATGATGATGATGATCATCATCATCATCATCGTCATCATCATCATCATAATAGGATCATAGCTAGATTAGCAGGAAACCCCCGCAAATCACGCAGGTAAGGCAGATAAGGAAATGACAAGGATGATGAACTATAGGATATGATGGTATGCCATGGTGTTTTGAGTCTCTGCTCCATTGGGTCCATGTTGCATCTTGGTTTTGAAGTGTAGAGATATGAGTGGGCAAATTAAGACAGTGTAGTGTTTACCTACATTTACCTTTCCAAACTACCTCGATGTCACTTAGGATCATTGATAAAACAAGTCAATCTATTGCTTGGTACCCTCCTTTCGCCGGGAAACACTTACATAAAAACTGACATGTTTCATCAAACACTCTCCCAAATACGTATTCTCAAGACAGGTTTTCCACGCGGAAATTTGGGTTGGAAACATGTGCATCAAGGGATGGACCGGGAGGACCCGGTGTCACATGCCAAGGTCATGTCCCCCGTACCCTCCCTGAAACTAACATAGCCCCCAAAATTTCATGTTTGGAAGATGACAATTCCTTTTGGGATGGCTGATTTTCAAGGGCAAGCTGTTAGTTTTATGGTCGGTATCAACCAACGAATCACCAATTCAGGTGTTTCGCAAACCCAATCACTTTAAGATATATGTAAGACGTTTAAAAGTGATATTTTAAACCCACACCAAGTGTCAAAAAAATGCAGGGAGGTGATATTCAAAACCACACCCAAATATTCAAAAATAAGGGGACATACTGTAGTAAACCCTTGGGACACTGGTCCCCAAAACTGTTTGTGTCCCATTCATTGGAATCCGATCTGGTGCTGCAGGTCGAACTGTTAGCCGGTTAGCATCCATGTATGGCATATATATATATATGCCTACATCTACCATAAAAATCAACCATTCATGTAGGTAAATCTACCAGTCCCATGATCCTATGGGTAAGGGCTTAAGGGACTGCTTGAGCCTTGCCAACCAAACACTACTGATGAGTGAATTTTCTTAAACCAAAGTTCGGAAGTTTCGGCTAGGAAAAGTCCCAAAGTTCTTCCAACAACCACTAAAGAGGGAGGGGTTTAAAGATAGGATACTTTGTTGAATATCATCATTTGTGCTGTTTCACATTCAGCCATGAAACGGATCATGTAATTGAAGCACTATTTTTCCTGAGTATTCACCCCAAAAGTTTATGACCCCCCTTGGGGAAGCCTATATTTGTTTGGTGATTCTCTATGCTGTTTGGATGCCATAAGTAACCAGCTCGAATCAACAACTTCCACCCAAAAGGAGTCTTTCCGAAAACCTCGGGGTGGGGAGTCTGGAGTTTCTTCTGACCTTAGCAAAGTGGGACAAACACATTTGGTCAAGCAATTGGGATTGGGGGAAACAATGATACAGTAGCCCCTTCAAAACAGTAGCCCCTTCCATTTAATGGGATGGCCTATTTTCAGGGGTGAAAATGTTAGTTTTAGGGAGGGTATCTTGGCCACTTACTGTAATTTTAATCCCTGAATGTTTTGGCATTTGGGGGAAGGATTCCCTGATCCGGCGGTTTGGTCGCTATAAGAATGCACCCCAAATTATGTCAAAAAACACCGTTGAATTTATGGGATACCAATCCTCGATATATATCAAGTGGTTTCAGATGAGTTGTCAAGCATACTTGATGAAACGTCATCTATGATAGTATACCCAAACATATCTTTAACAAATTACTGTCTGAACGGTTAAGTAATGATACCTCCAATTGTTTGGTCTTGGGGGTTTCGGAGAATCATGTACCATCTTCAGATTCCCACCACCTTAACCAATCAGGATTGCATGGGAACCATGTGGCCGGTTTATTTGAAACGCTTCATACCAAAAAGCTGTTTTTGGGATTATCTCCAGTTTTTGTCAAAGCTAGTCAGGCTATATCGTGAGCACTGTCCCAACCACTCCATTTTTCAGCGCAGTTTTGTTACAAAAAAACACCTAAGGTGCCAACGGCGTGGGTGACTGACCATAGGCAGGCGTTTGTCCACCTGGATGAAGCTGAAGATCTGTTTGACGTGGTGATATCCTTCTTAAAACAAACCAACAGGTCACAAGGTGCAAATCCGTAGGGTTTTCCCAGGAAGGGTCACTGATGTCACTGGTGTCAGCAATATGATCATTTCTATGAAAGTATAGTATGATTACAATACTACTGTATATCATTCACATTCTTATTCTTGGTACAACCTTGGGTCCCTTGCTAAAGCTTAAACTTTCAATATTTTAGTGGGTTACATTCTCAGTAAAAGGGTCTAAGGTAGACTGCCTAAGATGTGCTATGTATTGGTGTGGCGTTGATGTAAAATTTCTGAAGGTATTCCCCTCCCTGAAACTAACAAAACTAACAGCTCGAACCTACTTTAATTTTGCAAAGGCCTATTTTCAGGGGCTATCGCTAGAATCGTCCTTGTTTCTATCGCTGGGGTGTCTTAAACCACCTATGTGTTGCCAAAGTCCTAAAAATCCAACCGAAGACTGGAGGAATCTTAGTCAGAAACCATTGTCACATTCAAAAGATGTGTGATATCTGTGCTATGGAAGAAATCCTGCATCAGTTGATAGGTAGTGTATCCCATTATTTCCAGGGTTTCATACATCCCAGGTAGTTGTTTGGGATTTCTTCTATCAACAGTATCTCTGCTAGGGTCTTGAAACAACATACCTTATATATATACCCATGGTGGTATGACACCTCCGTCCTATATGGGGGTTTCCAAAAATAGTGGTACCCCAAATGGATGGTTTATAATGGAAAACCCTATTAAAATGGATGATTTGAGGGTACCATTATTTTCGGAAACATCCATATCATAAACATCCAAAATCAAAAACGAATCACCTTCTCAAGTCTGAGATGAGTGACTAGTAACAATTTGACTTGAGAGTTTTCTCTGCCTACTAAACCCCATGTTGGGTACCACAGTATAACAGTATAACCAATTGTAATCCCCTGTGACAACACAATTACTGGGGCTTTTGTGGTTTTGTTCATTGCTCAGTTTCAGGCAGTTTCAAGTGAGCTCATATCATTTTGCTGCTGTCAATCCCCTGATATCGGGATACCAAATGAAACGAGGATGCTGATCAACCATGGAGACCACCCATGATGACTCCATTTACAAAATGGCAAAGGAAATCTTTGCTTGCACCACATCATCAACATGTTCAGGTACCTAAAATGGAGGTACTGGAACCGTATAAGATTGATAAGTTGATAAGGCATTATAAGGCTATTCTTTGGGTGGTTTCCCTGACAAAAGCCTTACATACAGCTTATATAGATGAGCACCTCCATTTTAGGCACCTGAAATGTTTGGTGACCACAGGCAAAACAGGGATAGACCCCCAACCCCTCAATTCTGGGAATCATTTCCTCAAGTTTCGGGGTGAACTTTTTGAAAAAAGACATGATAATAATAATCACCACCAAACTTAGCCCCAAGATAAGTGAGTTTTTCCAACTTCTATATAAAAAATCTTAGTGGCAAAAAACCCACCACTTCAAAAACAAACACACCATCACCATCACCAAAATCACCAAGCACCAAGCACCACGGCCACGGCCAACCCCACCTTGGGCAGCCAAATGTTGTACCTCCGGAACTTCCAAACCTGGCGGTAGGGTAGCAACCGGCCGTCATTGGTTGCTGGGATGTTTTTTTTTTTCGGCCGTTGGAAGTGAATGGTGATCAAAAATCACGGGGTGAAATAATGATGCAAAAGTCGGCTCAAAAACTTTTTTGGGAAAACTTTATTAAACCACTAGGATGTTTTCTCTGGAGGTTAGGATAATATATAATCCAATTACAAATAGAAGCTATAGTGGGGGTTGCCTCAACCACTTATATCCTACCCTCCGGAAAGAAAAAGCACGTGTGCCCCTTACTAAGGCCGCAAATTGTATAAGGGAAGAACCCCCAGGAAGATAGAAAGTCACATGGGGTTGGTTTTGAATTAAGGAAAATACGGAGATTGAAGCTCCTTTCTTGAAACAACAGTGAAGGGAGAACGATGCTTTTTCCTCCACATCCCACCGAGAAACGTGACCCAGTTGTGACCTGGCATATCGTCTTTCAACTTGGGCGCTGTTAGTTGCTTCGCAACAGTATCCAGTTGTGGTGGTAACATCTCCAAGGATAGTAACCAACGTAGCCACCTCAGATATAAAGGTAGATTTTTTTTGGTCCATGAGGCATGTAAAAACTACATGCAGGTAATTTTTGGGAATCAGCCACTAGCCAAATGCACCGAAAGTATGGAATGTTTACAGTATCAGTTGGATCAAGCCACCAATCCAATTACAGTCACCACCAGGATTATCACAGTTTTGGTAGGGTCCCTCCCAACCTAAACCTTTATTTGCGCCAATGGAATCCTGGGAGTCGGTCAATCCCCCCAAAGTATCGGTTTTTTGGACCACAAAGATTCCATACATTCACATCTGGGTGATGCAAAGTTGACATGCTGCGAGTCCCAGTTTTATGCCCCCATTTTAATTAACATAGAACCTGAAAGTATATATCTCTGTGGAAAAATCTTCATAAGAAAGATCTTCTTCATACAAACATAGGGAATCTCAAAGTTCATTTAAAAAAAATAGTATCTTCCTTATGGAAACCACCATCTTAAAGATGCAGGAGGGTACGTTTTGGGCTGGAAAAAATCCCAGAAAACACTGGGCAAACCCAACTGCCGAAAGGAGAGACGCAAAGGTGGTGCTGCACCACAGAGGCCACCACGTTTTCGCCTGTCATTTTGGGCCCCGGGTCCCTTGGAGGATGGGCTCCCAGGACCTTGGAAGCGGTTAGGATCACCCCAATTTCCTCCCATAAAAAGGCCATTTAGTAGGGGTCCCACAACCCGATTTGTTTAAGGGACTTAGAATTCACCATGGTTACTAACCACTTACTAACTGGGATGATCCTCCAAGTACTAGTTGGGTTCACCCTTTCAGATTCTAATCACATGAGGGACCTCGCGATGACCTTTCGCACACAGTGTTACAAACTTACAAACTCTTTCGGGAATCGTTCCCAGCCAGCATCTCAGCATTATACTTCAAATGGAATCCCCCTTCCCCAATGTTCAGGGTTCGCCAATGTTCAGGGTGCAAACACCCCTACTCCCCCCCCAAAAAAAAGATAAACATACATCTTTAAACCCAACTCTCCCTTGTAATGTTATGATCCAGATTCAAATTTTACCATCAACATCGGATAAATTGATGTTATTTTGCACAAGACCGAAACTCATGGAAACTCTTGACACCTTCCTTTTGCTTTGGCTTTTGCTTTGGCTTTGGCCTTTGCTTTCGCCTTGGGCCGGAGAAAACCACTTGCACTCCCTGAAACCCTGGAAGGCAAACAAAGGGCCCTAAAATGATAGTCTCAGAAGGTCTTCGTTAAAACTTTGATGTTTGCTCTGGGATCCCACCAAACATTGAAGAAAATACCGGTTGTTGCAGTCCTGCGCACCACCCTAGTTCGGGTATGTTCGGGTATATTTTAAAAAACGAAAAAACAGTGCGTCTCAACTTGGAAGTTTCACCTTTGCTCACCACTTGGGGGCGATATACAACTCCCTCTTTGCAATGAACAAACAGAGATCAATGATCAGTAAAGAGAGGTGCGACACACTACTGAAAGTTGAAGTCTTTAAATCAAAGTTGCAGCTGTGGCAAAATGTTGTTTCCAATTCAATGACTTGTTTCCTGTTTCAAAATAAAGGTTTGGAGCTTTGGCATCTTGTTGAAAATTAGCCATAAACAATCAAAAGTAAAGCAATATAATGAATTCATCCTCGCTTCTTTGAGTGAAAAAAGGCACTCATGATGATTGGTACCTTAAGAGGTTGCTGATCATCATAATATTCTTTATGTACACATTCTGTTCCCATACGTTTACCACCTTGGAAGACTACATTCCTTTTGAAATGGTCCCTTTTGAGGGGACATGTCAATTTTCGGGGAGGTATATATGTACATAAAAACATAAATTGGGATGCACATGTTCCGGCTTAGCTAGGACGTTTGCGAGCCCTAAAGTGTAACCTTGGTGCTGACGATTGCATCCTGGGTGTTGGGATCATCCCAAGATAGATTCGTTATACATACATACATACATACATACATACATACATACATACATACATACATACATACATACATACATACATACATACATACATACATACATACATACATACATACATACATACATACATATATATATACATACATACATACATACATACATACATACATACATACATACATACATACATACATACATACATACATACATACATACATACATACATATATATATATAAATACTGTACATGTACAGGTTTGTATCTGCTATAAAGTGGTATATTCCTACCACCCTCTTACCACCACAGGACCAATAGAATTTCTTTCCCCAACCTATGCGCGCTATACTGTATTTGCCTATCCCGTAATACCATCTTGAATAAAAGTCAGAAGCAAACATGACTTTGGCGTAGCAACACTAGATTGACCTTTCAATCATCAACATCTCTGGGACATCAGAGCCTCACCAAGAAAACATAGCATGTGGTATGTCTGTATGTTTCTGACATTTGCAAATAAGAACCTTTCTAGATGTCATCACATCCCAAAATCATTCATGAATCAATCTCTTTCTTTAAATTAATCACTGTACACAATGTGTATATATATAATTATATATATTTATACGTAAGTACATACTGTATGATCATATCTTTATTTACAAATACATATGCATCTCATATTCACTGTTATATCAAAATCCACTTCATCAACATCAACATGGTCCTTACAATTCCCTTTAAATCACCCACGATATCAACCCTATCTTCTGCTGTACTTGGTGGCTCATGATTTATTGAAAAACTAATCAGTAAGTTGGGTTGTAGAGGACTTATAAACCAATCTACATGGAAAACCACTTCAGAACCCAACAAAGTCTACCATTTGAGCTATGGAGATTTGGAGCGAACCTTGGCTTCAGCCTCTTTTTTGAGCTTTTCACTTTTCTCTTTCCTTAGGCAAATTTGAGGCCCGGCCTGTTGGAAAGTCCACTTCAAGGCTAAAAAAAACAGTTGAATGAACAAGAATTGGTTTCGCAGGTCGACACCTTTTTTATCTTAGCAAACGATGCAACGATGGGTTAAACACATATCAAAACATGGCCTAATTTCTATAGGGAAACACACATCGTTTTCAAATTCAAAAGATGTTGGAAAATTGAGTTTTGAAAAGAAACAAAAGGAAAACCGAATGCACACAAAATTTCAAGACGACAGTCTCCCATCATTTCCCCCAGCGGCCAACTACTTTATATACATCTGCTGAAACTTCCTGGATCCTCCCATTGATTCAGGCCCCCCAAATCCCTCGCAAGTCAATCCTGAGGAAAAGAGGCTCCCAAACTCTCTACCCCTTGAGTGGTTAGCAGAAAGGGGATTGGTATGACTTGTAGTAAACCATCAACCACCTTATGGTAAACCACCTTGTAGTCATAACAACACTCTGGTTACCTTTCAAAGGTCTAAGATGAGTTACCTTTTGTATACCTGCAGTCTTATATTCATCAACTTGGTAGGACTGCAACAAACATAGACATCATCATACATCATCACATCATACTGTTGATGGAAGAAATCCGTTACAGTAACCAGCTGAGGTAGGTAGTTGTTCCCATTATTTACAAGCTTTTATACATCCCAGGTGGTTGTTGGGGATTTCTTCCATCAACAGTATCATATCTAAAAGAACCCCAAGTTCTGTAGCCCTCCAGAGAAAAAAAGGCACGGCTATTCACAACACTGGGCCCTTTTTCTTTTCAAAAACGGGCCCTCTGAACCCAAAAAACCTCCGGGACCATAAACCACTCACACAAAGACGCGGTCACAAAGCTATCAACACACACGCCTATGGAAAAGGATCAATGTGTGGCATATTTGCCTACGATTTCGTTGATCTGTATGGTAAGTAGTAGTATACGTAAATGAGCAAGTCTCATGGACTCTCTCGGGTGTTTGCAAATCTTACAAACATATCCTAGCAACAAAAAAGGAATCCCAACTCCACTTGTGGTGTTTTCCAGGTGCGCCCCCCATGGTGAAAACGTGAAAAAAAACAGTCAGCAGAGATTTGGTTCAAGTGACGCTTCTCTTTGTTGCTTCTCTTCCTGGTTGACATACCAAAAACAACTTGAACACTTAGACATATCCCCTGAAGATTTATGGTTGGAAAATGAACTTATAATTTCCTTTTAAAATGGTCCCTTTGAAGAAAAGGGACATTCCTTCATTTTCCTTCCATGATGTCCTTACCCTGGACATACAAAAAAACAACATTCGCAGTGCTGAGGTGACAACTTGGCAACGAAAACATTTCCAATGCAGGTCTCTCACTGGCAGCTAAAACCCAAAAAAAACACTACCCTACAAGATGGGGCCCCCGGAGCCTACTAAGTGGATTTATCCCTAGTTATACCCATTTACAACCATGGTTAAATAGGGTTTGCTGGGGTTATAGCTACCTGAAATAACTAGGGTCCCGGGCCCCTTCTTGTAAGGATCATTGGACCCTCAAAACTGGCTATTTTGAGGACCCTACTCCTACTATACAGGTTCAAACCCTTCCATTGGAGGGTCCAAGATCCTTAGGGTACTACTATTACACCCCCAAAGATTAACTTCAGCTAATAGATTAAGTGTTGGTTTGGGACCCGGTGGTTTGGGATTCTAGGGATATCCCTAAGTAGCAATCCCTTTCATAAGGGAATCCTAGGAATCCAAACCACCGGGCCCCAAACCAACAAATTAACCATTAGCTGATAACTGCTGGAACCTGAAAAATGACAGTTTCCAAAAAAAAATCTGCTCTTCGAGGGGGCCCCCATTTTCACGTTCCATATTAAACTTTTTGGGGTGTCTCCCCTGCAGCTTGGTGAATGCCTCAGGCAAAGTCGGGCACCCTTGAATCAATCCACCTGAAAAATAACTTCCCAAATAAATCAACAAAAACATAAACGCGTATTTTTTGCTCATTAAAATCCACCTTTGGCTAGGCAAAACTTAGGTCCCCCAAAATGCAAAGTTGAGGAATCCTTTTAAAAAGGGTTGCATTACATCTGAAATTCCCACTACAGGACAGTCAGAAGGATTAGGTCTAAACAACCAAGATTAGCAACACAGGAAATCATCGTATTCCTCGACATCTCAAAATTCATCGTGAAACTGCAAACATGTCCAAAATCGTTGAACCTTTCAGGAACTTAGGAAAAAAGGAAAGGGGACGTGTTTTTGATTTGCTAAATCTATGCAATGTGGTCTTAGACTCTCATGACTATAAACATACAAATACAACATGTGACCCCTGGAAGATGAAAAAATAGTATGCCCAGTCATGTTCCACTACGAGGTTGTTGGAGAAGGAGTTGTTTGAAATGGATTTGAAAGGCAATCAGTACGTAGTTGATCAGTGCGACATGTTGCTTCAAACATATCCATCAAGCGCAACTAGATACATTTCTTGGGTGCTACATGTTGCTCCACACTCAGAATTCACCTTGAAACCTCCAGTTTAAGGCACAACTACGTAATATTGTTTGAAATAAGACTGCACTTTCTGACATGTATCTCTCTCTCTCAGACATGGGATGTTGCAATCGCTTCGAATTCATAACAACAGTTGCAACTTAGGTCTCTCTGTTTGTTCATGGTACGTCCACGGTTGGTCTCTGGTGCCGAAAACCGCGTTTTCGCGCCTCAGTCTCTTTGTTCTCTGGGTCCGGGGGCTCCTGGAAAAAGCAAAACAAATATGGCCCCCAGAAAAGTACAGCCCAGAAATCTAATATAGATACCGAGATACCGAAAATGGCCATATCTTAAAGGAGTCCCGCCTTTTCTGAGACCTATGATTTTGGGTATTTATCCAGCCCTTAGTTTTTTTGGGGAAAAAAACTTCGCTGAGAGTTTTTGTTCTGGAGAGCTTCAGGGAAATCATTTTGGATCTCAAGTCACTGATGGGGACTGGAGATCCAAAAGAACCCTGTGAAAAAACGGAAGCAAACCCTTCGTTTTTGGAGGGTCTTTGATGATTATTTTTTGGTTGTTTCTTCAGATCTTTAGGCCTTTTTGGGGCGTGTGGGTGTGGTTGAAGGTGGACTGATAACAATCAAAACACATTTAAAGATGGGAGTTGCCAAATTGTGATAAAACAGAACGAACTAAAATAAATCAGCTCCAGAATCCGTTGAAGATCATTTCTCAAAACCAGCTCCTTCATGAGTGGTCGGACTAAACCAAGGCATGAATGTGCAAAAATATCCGAAATCATCACTCAAAGACAAATGTCTCCGGAAGATAAAAAGGGAATTGAAAAACATGCGGAAAAACAATGGGACTTGTATATCATGCATGGGCTCCTTGAAAGAAGCTCAAGTCAAATCTTATCCAATTGATATCACATGTGGGTATTTTTTGAGTTACACTTCAACGACCTGAAATAAGGTCTGTTTATTCTTGGTAAATTGAAAGTAGCAATTCGGCGGAAAAACATGTTTATTCCAACCGATTGTATCTAAAAGGGGACTAATTAGTTTGAAAGGAAAGTAGTCTCCCAACCGTTCATTTCATATGCTATGTTAGGTTTACAACCAAAAAATCTTCCGGTTGTCCGTACCTCAAAACCACGTACGCACCCCTCAGCAACCATCCCCATTCCAATATACTCCTTGGGTTTCGAACCTCAGCGAAGCCACAGAATGGAAACCATGAATCAACACGCTGCCGGAGGGTGTTCTCCCTGAAAACTAACATGGAACCTGAAAATTAATGGTTGGACTTAGACCCCTTGACCCGCAGGCCGTGAAACGTTATGGCCTGAACGTACGGCCGGGCCCGTGTGGCAAAAAAGGAGGTGGCACAAGTTGTAAATGCTAGAGGTTTTGGGGTTTTTACAGGCCAATTCCTTTTTTGCCGGTCGAAAATAAGGATTTGGGCAAAGATCAGCTCTTCGTGTCACATGCAAAGGAATGAAAGCGGCGTTCTGGACCAGCTGCCCCAAACTGAATCCTTTTCTTGCAGGTTGTAAAAGGAAATTGTTCATTTACGCCCCAAAAGATAATAATCATCGGAATTCCAGCCCGTCCGAAACCTTTTTGGTAACTTGAAGAAGAGGATTTGTATCAGATATTCTCAGCCTTTTTTCATTCCACACTGTCCAAGAAGACTGCAAAATCCAAGCGCAACTCGTCCTCTGTTGGAGGCTCAATAGGTGCTCTCAAGTCTGGATCTAACTCTTGCTCACCTTCTTCAAGCGGCTCTTCGGCCCTAAGGAGCACCACTCTCCCATGAGCTTGCATCACCGCGGCTATTGCTGCTGTCGCTCGATTCATCTGGCATTTCCTGCATCACTGGCTCCAGCCTGAGACTTTACAAAATCCAAAGATTGCTAATCTATTTCAATGACATCCTTGCCATTCACTTTGAGCGCCACCAGCCGACACTTCAGCACTGTTCTGACTTCATCACACAGGCCACGGCGCTGCCACTTGCCTTTCTCATACAAAACATATTATTCACTCTCATTCACTCTCAACTGGCACAGGAATTCGACAATCTAACAGTATGTATATATACATATATAATATCTATATAGACGTATCTAAAATTATCTAAATATGTCACCACCAAAAACTGTTTCAAGTCCCGGAAAAAGTCAGCAAAACCTTTCACCCTTTTATAGCTCCTTGGCCATTAGGTCTACGCCTAAAGGAGGTAGGACCTACCACCTGTACCCAGTTGGGATGCCACACCACAGAGACCACCCTGCCAGTTGGATCAAGTGCCATGGTCCCAGGTGATTCTGAAGGTTTCTGGTTCACCAAAAGTGGTACTGTTGATGGTGTAAGAAATCCGGCGTTCACCAGTTGAGGTTGGTGGTTTATCCCACTATGTACAAGGTTTCAAACATCCAAACGGTGGTTGTTTGGGATTTCTGAACCATCAACAGTAGCATTTAATGGGCAAACTTTAAAATGATTGGTTAAACATGGTGAATCATTTAGGGATGATTGAACTTTCTGAATCTAAAAAAATGAGATATAATATCAATCTTGACGAATTGGCTGCATTCTTTGTCAATCTTTTGTGGCATAGAATTACCCCCAACGGCAACAAAATCCAGTCATACCACCAGTTCTTTTTCGTACCTGCCCATTTACAATTTACCAGAAGCCTTTAAATCCTGCCTGAAGCTTGCAATGACAGCATTAGTCTGAATTCAAAATCAGACATTCCCCCAACCCATGACACTGGTGAAACGTAACATACAGGAAACTGAAATGCCACTATAGCATGATGAAACGAACAATTGTGTGACATTTACCAACAAAAAACACCGATGCATCCAGTGTCATCCTTCAAAATGTGCCTTGGCTTTGGGTTTCGCTTTAGGCTCAACAAATTGCCCCTGAAACGTGGAGGCGTGAGGGTGCTGATGCGGGCATTATGAAGGGGCAATGGTGATGAAAATTACCTAAATTAGGTGGTCTGTGGTTTACACCAATTTGAAAAATACTTAATTTGCTAGCGAACAGGGGTCATCTTCCCCAAATATTCAGAAAGAATAAAGACTAATTTAATATAATATATAATACAGCAACTCCTAGCAACCTGTTCTTCACCTGTTGATCTTTTTAGGCTTCATCAGTCGGTGGTTTGCCAGGCGCACCCACATAGGGGATCGCAAAAAAGACATACGTAAACCTGGAAACAAACAAATCCAACAAAGCATTGACTTGATTGAGCAATGAAAAAAAAAACTGGCTGTTTAGGGTATATAGGGGATTATTATACTACCCAGCTGTGTGGGGATTATAATAAACGATATTTTCCCACCCGACATTGGTAGTGCAACTCTGTTCGATGGTTGTTTTTTGGCCTTTTCAATGTTTCAGGGCAGCAGGCCGGGCCGTCATTCGAAGACTCTCAGAAAAAACAGGTGTGGGCGATGTTTGGTAGCGTTTCTCATAAGAATGGTCATCATCATCATCATCATCATCATCATCATCATCATCATCATCATCATCATCATCAATATCATCAGTAGCAGCAGCATCAACCATACTGGGCCTGTGAACTATGAACTTTCAATAAAAAATAGCTCTTCCAAAACATCGTTTCTCGGGGGGCAAGTTGTTTGTTGAACTTCTGGAACAATAATCATGTTTTGGGGAGTCTTGCGGCAAGTATCTTCAAGTCTTCCATGTCTACTACGGACATCATTCTTCCATGGACTTGGACGAATCGGGCACCCACAATGGCCCTCCAAATCCAACCCCACCTCTGCGCGTGGCTCACCCTGGTGAATGCACAATGGTCAGATTGCCATGTTAAATGAAACGCCCGGAAATGAACGAATGTATCTAAAAAGGGATCATTTTAAAAGGAAAGTAGTCTTCCAACCATCATTTTTCAGGGGTTATGTTATTGAGGCCAAGATCCACTTTTTCAGGGCACTGCACTTTAGTTATGCTTTCCTGGTGGGATGTTTCTATTACCTCACTCAGATTCGTTCACCAAACACGTGAAATTGAGCCGTTTTTTGCTTAAAGGTTTCAGGTCATTCCCCCTAAATGTTCCACCATTTGTATTGGTATTTCAGACGGAATGACCCAAGATGCTTGCCTGCTTCCTAAGGTGAGACTGATCAAAGGAAGGGAAGAAAAATGGTAGGCAAGCAACAGCTCTCTAGTTTAAGTCATATCGGGGCATTTCCCTTGGTCGGGATAAAAATACTGAATCTTGCTAGAAACCACACCGCCAGTGAAAATTTGGAACAACCAATGTGAGAAAAGAGTGGCAGTACATCAACCTTGACACCCTGAAAATGATCCAAATGCATCATGACAGAAAACACGAAACACCACCACAACCACAACCCTCAATCATCATCATCATCATCATCATCATCATCATCATCATCATCATCTGCCGATCCATCCTGGCCTTAGGTGTTGATCCACACAAACCCCGCCGTGGCGCCGCCATCGCTTTGGGAGCCTGCAATTTGGGAAGGTCTCAAAGGCCACCCTTTGACGACCCACCGGATCCATGGTGGTATTTACGGGTAAAATGTCCATATCCCGTATACATATGTATACATGTGTGTATATATATATATTATATATATATATATGTAGTAATATCCAGCTATAATTGGTGGTTGAAGCAACCCATTTGAAAAATATGCTTGTCAATTTGGATCATTTCCCCAAGGATCGAGGTGAAAATTCCGAAACTGATTGAAACCACCACCTAGATGAAACAAAGGTATGAGGCCATGATGTCTTGCCGAGCAAATATTTAAGTCTACATAACCCATAAAAAGTTGGTGAATTCAAAGGCAATTTTGCACAGATCCGCTACGCATCCCATCCCCAAAATTGTCAGTGCTTGGGGATTGTTCCAGAGGCTCCTGTTGTGTTGATTTTGAGGTGTGTTAAGTGAGGACCAGGAAGAGAGTTTCTTTTGTATCCAGGAGGCTTCCGACACCTGGGTGACTTGTGTTTTAGAACTTACTCATCGATACACTGCAATGTACAGTGTAGAAGGAATGTATGGAGATTAATTACTGTATTTGATTGGGTTTTGTGTGATTGAATTACGGTAGATAACCAATTCGGTAGAGGCAATGAAAACAAAAATTATGTTTCAGTCCAATTCAAAGGTACAACATCATCAAAAAAAAACACAAATCAAAATTCAGGACTTAACGTTACAACGATTTACACAACTCAGTAAAGAAAAAACACTGAGAAAAAACAACCAAAACCCCCAATTTCTTTGAACGTCTCACCGTTTTTGCTTCCAAAATAAGATAATTATTTGTAGACCAAAATCCCAAGTTTCCCCCCGCCCCCTTTTAGAGGCCCAACCTCCGCCACTTTGCTTGAAGTACTCATCCTTAGCACAGCAACAACAACAGGAAATTTGGGGGTCAAAAAACCACAGGATTTTTGGAAAAAAAAACACTGACCTTAGGACCTTAACTTCAAAGAATGCGCCGAAAATACATCAGTGAGTTTAAATACCCAGGTTTTTTGACTCTCCATAGGACTTTCGAATATTTACCTCCTCATTTACCATGAATTTTGTGGTAAATTAGTAGGTAAATATTCCAGTCCCATGGAGCACATCTCAGTATTTGAGCATAATGAGTTGACCCCCGTGAGTTGCAAACAGTTGCCCAATTGGAAAATCTTCCAATCATTCAACCCAGCAGGGGGGATGTATGCAGTATATATACATATGTACACACTACATGTATATAATATATATATATATGTATGCCGTAGCTGTTAGACTTTACAAAAACACCAAATTTATACATTAATGCAATAATATGCAATAAAAAACACACCAGGTCTGATTGCTGTTGCTCCAGAGGTCCCCCGGAGGATTTGCCGAGTATCTGTTTCCCTCCACTTTATTTGAATTTTATCGGTTGGACACTATGGAACAAATGATGATTCAAGAATACCCTCCAGATCCCTCCAGGGAATTAACATATCCCACCTTGGGAAAAGGAAACTCATCTTCAAAATTGTCTTGTTGGTAAGGGATATGTTAGTTTCCTGGAGGGTAATATCCAATACTACATTCAAAAAATATTGAACCACCTAAATCAATAATAAGATCATTGATATTGTACTATTTCCTATACACAAACGTATAATGAAGTCATCAGAGGTGGGACACAATTCAATCAAAGCAGCTTTCAGGGCAAGAACTAATCCTCTTAATAATGTTAATGCTAGTAATGCAGTAATGAATGCAAACATATCCAGTCTAACCCAACAGTTCCCATCAAGAAATATCAAAATGTTAAACAGTTGTCTTATAATTATTTGATATTATCTGTCACTAGGTCCAGCGAGTTCCTGTTGGAATACACAAGTGCAACATGTTTTATTTCCAAAATGGTGATTTATCACTCGACCATGAAACGGATCATGAAATCAACGTTTGAACATGTTTGCTCACTTAGATATGTAAAATATCATCCCCGGAAGTCGCCAAAATGTCAAATTGTTGGCTGAGTGAGAACCTCTGCAGGGTGGTTGAACTTTTCACCGAAAAAATCTGCGCGCAAACTTTCATCAGCTGTCATCACTGAAGAGATGCCACAACTTTCCGACCCATGTTTCTGGGGATAAACACTTTCTTAACACAATATGGGGGTTTCCTAAAATGGTGGTACCCAACAAACATGGGTTTTCCCACTAAAAATTGATCATTTTGGGGTGTTTTCGGGGTAGCCTTATTTTTGGAAACACCCATATCTGGGCAAAAAAAAAAACACAACACGTAAGATCTTCAAAAATGCCCTTGAGTTCCCTTACTCCTCCGCCTCTGGTGCTGCTGGTGCTGCGGGTGAGCTGTCCTTGGTTGTTTCAACACATAACTACCATAGGATCCATGGGACGAACGGTATATTCATCTACATTTGCCATACAAGTCAACTAAATTGTGGATAAATATATCAGTCTGATGGATCCTATGGGTAGTAACTACACCCACTTTTTGTAGGGCAAAAAGTAGGTTTCGGGAGGCTCGAGTTGATTCACCTCCCCATGGAAGTAATACTGTTGATGGTTCAGAAATCCGGCAAACCAGTTGATATGGAAAATATCTCATTGTTTACGAGGTTTTATACATACCAGGTGGTGATCGCATTTCTTCTATTCAACCGTATGTTGGGACACTAAACTCCTCCCAGCAATCGTGAGCACCAGGATTTGTTACAATGCTCCAGGATCCCAAAGCTAAACCTTTAAGCCAGTTGCTACTGGAAGACGGGGCATTCAGAAGTAACATGAATACCCTGAATATCTATACCACGTGGAAAGTCGATGGCGCAACTCCCATGTGTTAGTTTATGCTCACGCCGTCAATAACGGTCCCGCTGTTTAAGGTGTTTTTGAACATCAGGTTTGTGACACGCAATGGATGGGTGTGGGGGTGGGGTCGGGGATGTTAACGTTCCTTGCACTTGCTTACATGTTTGATGCTACGCAAGATTATGGGCTGGGGTGTGGGGAATGATGTTGATGTTCCTTGTGCTTGCTTACATGTTTGATGCTAGACAGTACTTGCGAAGTTTTGTGTGGAGGCACAACACAGGAAAAGGCAAGGATAAGATTCTTGCTGCGTTTCAACAGTTGTGCAAAAGACACAACTGCCAGTGAAATCAAAACGTTGAACGCGACCTAAAAAAAAACCGCTTGCCGCAGGGGCTTGGCAAGCTGGAATTTGAAAACACAATGGAAATTCCACAAAATCAAGTAAAAGTATTGGAAAATACACAGAATTTTGATGTGTACCAAAATGACAAAACCAACAAAGTACTGTAAGGGTTCACAAAATGAAAAAAATGCATTTAAAAAATTGCATGGAATCGACGGGGCTGCTAACAGCGGCGTGACCTAGTTTATCATGGCCCCGAAAACTAATCCACCTTTTGGGAGTGGCAAACGCCATCTATTCTTTCAATACGGTGTATAAGTGATGATTTTTCCTAACCCATTTCAACAATATGCCCAAGTCAAATGGGAATCATTTAGAATAACTTTCACAGAGCCGGTGAAAACCCCAAACACCGCCTCCCCTCACGTGGGTAGGTATTACCCATAGGATCCATGTATGGTAGATTTACTAACCTACATTTACCCACAAAAATCAACCAAATGTAGGCAAATATGTGCCATACACTCACCAAACATTGCAGGTACCTAAAATTTAAGGTATTCACCTATATATAAGCTGTATGTAAGGCTTGTATAAGGGAAAACCCACCCCCCAAAATAGCCTTATAAGGTTCCGGATTCCTGCATTTTAGGTACCTGACACTTTTAGTGATACACGGATGGTACGGTTGATGTAAGAAATCCGGTTAGATCACCAGTTGATATGGTAGTTTCTCCCATTATCCCATTATTTACAAGGTTTTTGTACATCCAAACGGTGGTTGGGAATGGGATTTCTGAACCCTCAACAGTATTGGGCATTGGCTTATTGGAATGTCGATTCTGTTGCTTAAACCAGTCCCCAGAGGCCCCTTGGCTTGACCCTTTGGATGCGGGAGAATCCCGGATTTTTTGCGGATTCAATGGGATCCATGAAACGCGGATGTCGTCAGGGTACAAACATGTGGGAAACCACCAGATAGTCTTCAGTATAAATCATATTATATATGCCTCAATGATAATAAAAATAATTGAATAGAATCAGTACAAAACAAGAACATCCCAAGTATGAACCCATGATCGTAAAATATGCTTTTGAAAAACTATCTAGTTCGGCTTTTTGGGGACAACAAACATATCCCTCGCAATTTCATGTCTGCCTCCCTTGGATTCAGGGCCCCAGGATAACCTTTGTTAGGCGAGTCTGTGGATCCCTATGCTAAACCTGCCATGTAAACCACTGGAATTCTGGGGCTTTTTTAGGGGGTTTTCATCCAAACTATACCCTAACTATAAACATTGAATCCATTGTACATATAATTGAATTATTGATGGGTTTGGGCGGGTACATCTAACTCAACCCTTTGATGCTGTTGATTGGTTCAGAAATCCGGTACACTCACCAGTATTGTTCAAATATCCCCCATTTTTTTCCACGACGGGTTTTGGCACCCTCCAAACGGTGGTTGGTTGGCAGGGATTTCTTCCATCAACAGCTTCCTATTCCAAGCAAGATTTCAACAACAAAATGCTAACCCCATGAAACTTCCCAGGTTTTCTACATCCCAGGTGGTTGTTTGGGATTAGGCCTTTTTTGCCACACCAAAAAAAGGGTCCCCTCCAAGCTTCTCCCGTCTTCGTGACCTCAAGCTCTGGTGGCTCCAACTCTGCAGCTGCCTACCCCAGTCACCCATAGGTTTGTGTTCATAGGGATGAAGGAATACGAAGGGTATATTTACCCATGGCCCATACCATCCATGGGACTGGCATATTTGCATATGGAAAAGGCACATGAAAACCTACATGTTCATGGTTGATTTTTATGGTAGATTAGTATAGGTAAATATACCCCAAATATGGATCCTTTTGCGGTTACTTATTTAAGCACCCCAACTCCGATCCAATTTGGCACCCAAAAAAGGAGGGTCCAGGTTTCGAGATGTCCTGTTCATGGTAACAGGGCTAACTAGGAATGATAGTCACTTATATGTAAAGGCAGGTGTTGTAAATGAGATCATGTTGACATGATGTTACTACAATGCCACGAAACTCCCAAGTAGCAAGGATGATCCCAGGATCATCCTTTCAGCCTTCATCCCTCCCAGCATACCGGATGCCAGTGACCACCACGATGACGGGGGCACTTTTTTTGGGGGTGAGTTTAGGGAAACCTTCATGTAAGCCACTGCTCCAATATTTACCAATCCATGAATGATTGAGATGGCAAAGTTGCACATATTTCCAGTCCCATCGATCCTATCAGAATGATATTTGAAAAAAATTTGTTCAGACAAAAAGTGCCACCATCTACCTTGGTCCTGGTGGAAGAAGATGGTGCATGGCACCACACTGTCACACAACTGCTCTTCAAACTCCCAGATTCATGGGAATGGTTTTTGTGTACCTCTTGTATTGGCCTCATATTAATCATAAAACGTAGGTGTATAATATATGTATAGACTAAATCATAAATAAAAATATATTATATGCATGGATGATATGGGTATCTCAAAAAAAGAAGTCACCAGTTACTTCTCCCCGTTATTTATAAACAAACCCTCCTTACAAAGTCCAGTCGCTCAGGCTGGTTTTTCCCACCGCCTCTGGCGTCAACAAAAGAGGCTCCTCCTCGTCACTGTCATCCAAAGCAAAGTCCTGGTGTGACATCGACGCAACAAAGTTTGGTGGACACAAACAGTCACAACACACAATCTGTGTATATGTAAGGTATGTAATGTATAATATATAATTATCATAATGTATATAATTATATTACATATATAACCTTGTTTAATTGCATGTATATATATATATATTGCATATGTATATATATATATATGTTATATACTGCATGAGAAACAAGTTCGTTAACATCTAGAGGCAACTAATCAGGTAAGAACATTTGACATAATTG
Source organism: Breviolum minutum Mf 1.05b.01 (assembly GCA_000507305.1). Classification (NCBI taxonomy): domain Eukaryota; class Dinophyceae; order Suessiales; family Symbiodiniaceae; genus Breviolum; species Breviolum minutum. The sequence goes on from DF239850.1 coordinate 71,638, forward strand.
GATTTTCTCTGATGTGAATGGTTGCATCTGCAACTGAATTGGGCAGCTAGAATCTGTATATGTAGACGGTCGATTTCCATGTGGTAGGCCTTAGATAGGCTGCTAAAGGAATCCTATTCTTTAGCAATAAAACCAACGGCATAGTGGTTATTGACCATGCATGAAACCCTGTTATTTTCGGTGGTAGCTTGGAGCGTGGTAGCTAGCATTCCAACGAGATCATGTCAATCCCACGAAACTCCGGCAGGTGTAGCAGTTCATGAAGGGATCGACTCTTAAAGTTTGCCAAGCCACTTAGGGAGCCTTTTTTTTGTTCGTGAAAAAAAAACTGATAATATACCACAAATACCAGTGGCCAATTTTGGATGCATTTACGTTTTTGCAGGCGACGACCGGGGATCCCATTCCTAATTCTTCATTTTCCATTGTTACTGGGGTTCACATGCCAAATTACCTACAGTATTTTCCAGGGCTATGTCATTGTGGTAGTTTTGGGGAGTGCAATAAATAACACTGTCCAATTTTGGATGCATGATGAGTTTCCGCAGTTGTGTTTGAAACACCCCGTGCACCTTCAGCTGGGCTGAATGTGGCACCAGAATGTAGTTGTTTTGAATGGTACATACAGATTAAGCGATGTGTCTCATGTATCAAGTGAAGCCACAGAACATGCATCAAATGTAGCCATACAAATAGAAACATGTCATACCTACAACATACTTCAACAATCAATTCTATCAAACAAACAACACAATCATATTGTATAATTACGTGTAAAAATAAATACACAGCGTGTATATAACACACGTGCATTCGCCATAATTAAAAAACAAAACAACTGATATGCTTTTGGTGGCACAAAAAACGTTACACTCTCATTTCTTTTAACGGAAAACGAGTCCCGTCGTCCTGAAGCGCCTTCTTCGCCAACATACGCAACTCGGCGTTGCGTTTGCGCGCATCCATGGTGCGCACCGTCTGGGCGATTGATGGCGGTGTGTTTTTTTCTTTTTTGCAATGGGACCAACCCCAAAAGACAGGTGTATTTATGTTAAAGGAAATGCACACGACAAGAACGGGATGGCATCTCTAGCAGAGTTTTTGGTGATTAACATTTTCTGGATGAAATCTTATGATGACGTACATACAGTATTGTTAATATTATATCTGCACATGAAAACATATGAAAACTTCATGATGTATCCCGTTCACAATTCTACAGTTTTCATGGGCAGTATGTACCAAAGGATCCATGCATCTGAAAAGCTTCTCTTGTCCGCCCTCAAAAGAAAAAGATCGTCTTCCAAGCCCTCGGTTCTTAGGTTTGCTTGTTGGATGGTCGGAAAAGAAGTAAAACATGTTTCCCAAACTGGTGATTTACTAGTCAGCCATGAAACGGATCATGAAATAGAACTTTCAACTTCTAGACTGGTTCACCCATTTGTTTGGGAAACATTGTCGATTGGTATGGTTGGTATGCTTCCCAAAACAAACCTATCACCTCCATACCTGACCATGAATAAAAAAAGGAACTACTCCAAGCCTTGGCTTCTTGCTCTGGCAAATCTAAAGCTTCTGGAAGCTGCAGAAAGGCATCCTTTTGGCACCGCAAATTGCGGTGTGTGTTTTTTTTGGGGGAAATGGGTGTTGATGTTCCGTATGTTGATGCAAAAATACTTCCAGATCTTTGAACCGTGTTTAATTGACATGGAAATCTAAGTTGCCTTCTAATTTCATGGTGGTATGTCATGGTGTCACTCAAGTGTGCACACCCTGACAAATCCTAGGACTTTTATGTACAGCCTTTAATATACTTTAATTCTATTCTTGACAAGTGCATTTCAGCTGCAGTGCCACCTATGAAATGATTCCTTTGATTGACTTTCACAGATTTTATTCAAGGGGGCAACATGTTTTACATGTTGTTTCAGTGGTGCAGTGCTGTTGCATTAAACCAGTGGTTCTTGTCAGGTCGCAAAAAAAAACACCCCCCCTAAAAAAAAATGATTTGAAGGCATTCCTCTTTACAACGAGTCATGTTCTTTCACTGCGATGTGCCGATCAAAACTTGGGTAGTTGGGTCATGGTTGCTCCCTGCTAAATCCCCAGCTCCGTCAAGTTTCGGAAGCTGAACAGAAATCACCCGAGCGTTCACGAAATGAGCCACGAAAAAAATAACCTCCTACTTTCCATTGAATCCTGGTTGGTTAATAGGGATCCTTATTTCATGGTTTATTATATTTATTATCATCCCTATATAATAAGTGGATAATTAGTATAATCTCTGTATAACCCAACCAACCATGGTTGTTTTCATTGCTCACTTGAATGATTGATTGAAACCACCCGGAAAATAGGCCAGGTTTTTCCATGTGGTGGCAGGATTCTTCTGAATCTCGTGGATAATCCGTTTAGATTCGTTCCGATAAATGTAATTATGAGGAAATCAAATGTTCGATAAATGATGATTAAAGTATATGTACATTGTGCATGCTGAAAACATACTAATATAAACATATCCAAATACAAATAAACCCAACAGGTCTTCTTTCCCCAATGAGTGGTACATACCGTAGAGAAGATATGTTCAGCCTTCAGCATATCAGCAAACTGTTGGTATCTAATTTCACTTGACATTAAATTGATCCACATTGTTGATGGCACAAATCCTGCACCAGTTGAGGTTGGTAGATATAGCTAGTCTATCAGCATCCAAGGGTCGGGCCCTTGGTGGGGCCCGCCCTTGCTGTTCTTTCGGCCAATCTCCAAGGCAACCCTTTGATAAAATCGAGCATTTCCTGGCATATTACCCTCCCTGAAACTAACATAGCCCCTGAATAGGCCATCCCAAAAGGAAATTCATCTTCCAACCATCAAGGGGCGAACTGTTAGTTTCAGGGAGGGTAACCATCAAGATTAAACTCCAAAGAACCATTTTGGTTGAGTCTATCTCATCTTTTATCTACATGCTTTGAGGCATACCAGGTGATGCCAGCCCAAACACAGGAGATTTCAGGCGTGGTGATGGCCAAAAAAATCATCTTCCCAAATGATATGTCCCGAAGAGTGGTGTGCTACCTGGTTTACACTACACTACACCACCCTACTGTTGATGGAAGAAATCCTGCACCAGTTGAGGTGGTTTTCATTCACATGGTTTTATACATCCCAGGTGGTGCAGGATTTCTTCCATCAACAGTCCCCCTTCCAAAAAAAGACATCGGACAACATTCCACATGTTTTTGCCCATCTCATTTCGAGGTGCCATAGCAGCTTCCAAGTCCAGTAAACCAATCCGATCATCGCCATCCGCATCGAACATGCCTGACTTTAACCGAGGGATGTCCCGCCTTCATTTGTTGTAATGGTATATTTACCTGCATGTTCAATGGATTATTCTGGTTCTTGTAATAGGTGGGAGGGATTTACAGAACTCCCTAGAAGGCAATATATACCTAGTATGTCAGTGGTGTATATATATATATATATACTGGCGATTGGGTGATTACATGCTACTTGCCACCTTTTACACGAACCTGAAACATATGTCGACGTTTGGTGATGTATAAGACGTGTAGGTTAATCTACCGTACATGGATGTTATGGGAGAATCACGTTGGCAAAAATAGTGGTCATGTGGATGATGAAGGAAGGGTATGATGCGACACAAGGTGACAAGAAACAAGCTTCATAACATTCTGACTACTGAAAATACATGGACATCATGAACATCATCCTGTCCCTTATCCAGCGTCTCATTCCCGGATTCACAGTACACTGAGACTGCAAAAATATTTGATTCTACCATATTCTACCCTGGCATCTTCTCCCCCTAGTGGCAGTTGGACAGTGCACAAAAACATCTACATTGAAACGTGTGATGTTTTGTTTCTTCGTGTGATGTGTTTTCCAAGAATAATTGCAATTTACTACCAAATTCTAGCTGCGTATTTGCTGATTTACAGAGGGATGTGTATGTATAGATATCTCTAGATTCATTAGATGTCCATATATACGTACATTGTACATTCTCTATACCATCCACATATTTCTGGATAAAAGATCCACCACGAAAAAAATCCTCCAATGCTTTTGTGGCCGGTTCTAATGCAGATTTAATGTCAGTGAGATCCAGTTTCGTGGTGTCAGGGGCCGTTTCCTCAGTTTATCCCACCGAAACAGTTCTCACCGACCAGTGCCAAATGCACAAATACTGTCGATAAAAGAACTCCTGTACCAATTGACAATAAAAACATCATGGAAACCAAGTGTAATACTTTCGAAGCTTAACTTAACCGACTTATATAACCAGATTAATTAACCCCCTTTCCAAGTTACTAGGATTTCTCCGGGTTTCACCAAGGAGCAGAAGATCAACTCCAAGAATTCTTCAGCGCCTAAGATCCAGGGCCGCCGGGTGGACCGGGTTCATCGGGTTGACCACGAAATCCAGAAAACCGGCCTTTTAACAAAACATCCAACCCTTCAAGAGCTCTGGCCTTAAGGTCAGAAACCGGAAATGTCCCAAGTTTCGTGGGTTAGCATTTTTTTTGAAATCTTGATTGGAATAGGATACTGTTGATGGTTCAGAAATCCAAAACAACCACCTGGGATGGAAAGAAACCCTGTAAATAATGGGATATTCTTCATATCAACTGGTTCAGGATTTCTTCCATCAACCATAGTAAAGGCCCAACAAACTGAACTGAACAATCAGGTGTTGCCCTAACTGGTCTGGCTGGATAGTGTTTTTTCTCCATCCACTGATAGACTGATAGATAGATAGATAGATAGATAGATAGATAGATAGATAGATAGATAGATAGATAGATAGATAGATAGATAGATAAATAGATAGCTAGATAGCTAGATAGCTAGGTAGGCAGATAGATCGATAGATAGATCGATAGATAGATCGATAGATAGATAGATAGATAGATAGATCGATAGATAGATCGATAGATAGATCGATAGATAGATCGATAGATAGATCGATAGATAGATCGATAGATAGATCGATAGATAGATCGATAGATAGATCGATAGATAGATGGGAAGGATAGATGGGAAGGATAGACGGGAAGGATAGATGGATAGAAGGATACATGGGATGGATAAATAAACGGATAGATGGATAGATCGATAGATATGTTGTACAAATATAAAATCATGTGAACGGAACCTCCACCGAAACACCTCTGTTATACTTTCCCACCGCCCTCGATGAATACATCCCTCCATGCTAGTGATGCAAGTGGGCTGGAGTGTTTAGTTAGGGAAATCACTCAACAACTGGGCCACGAAAAACATCCACCAGTGACATTCCATGAAATCCTGGTTGTTAAATAGGGATCCGGGATCCTTGTAATGGTTTCTTGCACTCCCCACATAACTGGGTAGGATTTCAGCCTCAACAAATCCCCTCAACAATCCATGTTTTTCTTCGTTAGGATTCCCCAACATTCACCCGGTCCAACCTGGATCAGCCAAGAGACTACCACGTGTGACCAATCCATAAAGCCCAAGGACTTCATAGCCTTAACGGTTCCGACCGGTCTGGAAGTCGTCGCTTGGGATTGATGGGGTTGGTGGGTCAACTACGGATATCCCGGAGATCCATATATGAAAATCCATTGGAACATCCAATTTTTCCAATTTTTCCATGGATCTTCCAGAAATGAAAAATGTATGCCGCCTTTTTGGTAGGGCTGCTGTTGGTGAAAAGGCACACATGTTTACACACTTGGAAGATCGTAGGACCTTTTCATTCACTACCCGCGTTATTCGTCACTGTTGGGGAGGCAGCTTACTTTATTTATATTTATTTACTACCCCTTCACGAATCACTTCTGACCGTTGAGAGATTATGAACCATTTTTTGTAGGGAATCCCAACCGTAATACCTTCATTCGCCACTGGAATCCTGTGTGGGGTTAGATCCAAGTTATAAGGGATTACCCGGTGCCATAAGGGATGCCATGGGATGAACGGAACGTCATATCTACCTACTAATTTACCACCAAATCTTCAACCATGAAAATGTACCTAAATAATCAACCGTTCCATGACTGCTATGGCTAAAGGGATGAATTACCGAAGGCATGTAAACCTGATGGTCAGTTGTAAAACCTGTAGGTAAATATACCATATGCATCGATCCGTCATGGGTAAAGGGATGAATCACCTAAGGCACCCCAAAATATATGTTGCCAAAGTCGCATGTCAGCAACTTCCTGCGAGGTAGAGCCAGCAGCTGCGCTTGAGCCAAGTGGAACAAGCGCCTGGCGCGGCTGTAGAGACATGGGAATCAACGAGTCCTAAAAGTCAATGGGGAAAAATAAGAGGTAATTTTGGAAAATGGGGAGATAAAGATCTAGAATCTATAGTTGGTGTTTTGAACTAGGGTTCTTATTCAATATGAGTCGGGATCAAAATCAAGCGTTTTATGGCGGAACAAACCACAATCACTCATGTCATTTTGAAAATTACACTCCCGAAGTTTAATATAGCCCCTGAAAAATGATGGCTGGAAGACTAGTTTCCTTTTGGGAAGGTAACTTATCAGGGGCTATGTTAAACTTCAGGTGGGTATTGTTTCCAAGTTTGCGCAATGAATAGGCAGCAGGTGCTTTGGTGGGAGCTCAGATCAAAACAGCTCGAGTAGCATGGAGTAATATTCATATGTGCTGCAAATTGTTGGTTGAACTTGATGTTTTCTACTGTGCTGGGAAAGACTTTGAACAGGAGACATGAAAACATGTTTTTTTTCTAAAGAAAAAGCTGGACCACCAACCTCAAAGCGCCAGTTGATGATCATCTGGGCCACAGAAATTTGAAAGATGTACGGATCCTCCTATAGCAGCAATCATCAACATGATCTATCAGGATCTTTCACGTCTGTCAAGGATTCCCCCGCAAATTCAGGAAAAAAATGGCCAGAAAACTCACTAAACTTGGTGTATCCACCCTACCCTTATCCACCCTATGATTTTCATGGATGGTCTCCCGACCCCAAAAAAAACAAGACTAATTGAGCAATGTTCATAAATCCCTTTGACATTGAATGAAATCCTGATTGATCCATGATGGGATCCTTATTTCATGGCTTTATGAAATTATCCCTACAGCCTATGTTGCACCGGACCCGTGTTGCATCACCTATACACACAGCCAATAGCGACGGTCAACTGGGCACTGCTCAATTATCAAAATACACTCCCTGAAACTCAACAAAACAGCCCTAAAAACTGAAACAAGCCATCCCAAAAGGCCATTTCGTCTTCCAACCCATTGATTTTCAAGGAGCCAACTTGCTATTATTTTAGTTTCTGGGAGGGCGTATTTGCTATGGTCCTATTACACCCCCGAAGTTGAACAGCGAGTTTACCCCTGAAAAAGGGTGGGTTGGAAGACGATCCTTTCCTATTTGGGTTTCGGTAACTGGTAACTTTTCAGGGGCTACACTCCTGTAAACTAACAAATCGCCATCAAAAATCCCACCATTTTGATGGTATTTACCAGGATTTCGATGAGATTTTCATGGGGCGAGCTGGAGGGGTATCTCATCATGACCCCCCCCCTTGGCGGCCCCTTTTAAAAAGGGCCTTAAAATCGGCTGTGCTGGAGGTAAGCGTGGATCCATGGGAAGATGTTCCAAAACATGATCTCGGAGAAAACCCTCGTCCTCAGTTTGATCAAATCCGAAGGTGGTGGGTTAAACTCACCAACCCCATCCATAAACAAATGCGCAAGTCGTCAAATTGGAGCGAATTTCTCCCCAAGGATCGGGGTGGTGCTTTTTTTTGTTTGAAACCACCATCTAGAAATTTGTCGAGAGTGCTTTGGGAATTTTTACTTTGACGAAAGTAGATGTCAAGAAAGAAGTGTGGTTTTCTATCATTAGAAACAAAAACATGAATTGAAGTGTGATGAATTCTGTGATAATGTCTATCATTCAGGGGTAGGGCTTGTGGATAGAATCTGTTTGCAAGCATTTGGCAAACACAAAACCCAATCAAAATGCTCCCTATGGTCGAACCTATCGTGGAAGGTATCCAAACACTGCTTCTCATAAGAAGAGTGAAGGATAGAGTAACTTGATAAATTTACATATTTATTTGAAATCTAACAATGTTCCAAAACACCCAAGGATTTGAGAGGACATGCAGACACACATGGTTGGTGTCCATTCGTCAAATGTCTCATGAATAGGAAGGTTGCAGCTTCTAGAAGTGTAAACTTCATGGATGACGAATGCGTCCCTTGTGTTTTTGCAATTAGGTATGTGAAATCCGGAATGAATTCAACTACATCTTTAGATCTGTTTCGGAATTTTGTTGCCTCATTTGTGAGGCAAAAGCGCAGGAAGTCGCAACAAAAATCCCTGCCAATTCACCCCCGCATTTCTTGGTGGTTGCAGCACTTCACTGCTAAGGCTATTCGGTCCAAGGCGCGCCTTCACGTTGGATCGCCTGCGGTGACCGGAAGTCATTGGCAAAAAAATCACCCTTGCAGTTGCTACAAATCTTTGAGAAATGATATACTGTATACATAATCATAGATCATAATGGTAGTAGTGTCTCTCCCACGTCCCAGCAGTGGACACAAACGATTTGAGCACCAAAACGAGACCGAGCTGGAAAATATATACGTAGCTCAAGTCTCAAATTCTCGTTTTGTGCTACTTTTGTGCTCGTCAATTAGACCTTCCGTTTTTGTTCGTCCGGTCCTCCAACTTAAGACGTAGCTCCGTGCAATCGCCCAAGCGCTGCACCACCAAATCGTTGGGGTCCTTGAATTTTTTCAACAAGGTCGACGGGTGTTGAGGGAAAACGTATTTTCCACCGGGGGAAAAGGGGGGAGTTCGGAAGACGAAAAGATTGATATTTCCTACTGGAGATCTGTTGGGTATGAACGGTATAATTAATATAAATAGATGGTTTGCGAGATCAAAGGTTTCATGCTTTCAAAACAAAAAAAACAGAGACCTTTAAGAAGCCAAAATTGAAAATTGTAAATCGACCAACACTTTGCAACTTGAACAAACCATCATGACTCTTATGGATTTGCGAACCCCTCGAATCTTATAGAAATTGGACAAGAAAACAATATCCACATCTGCGACTTCAACTCAAGTCCCAACCAAAAAAAACAGTAGACAAAACCCGGCAGCATGACTTCTTGGTGAATGTGCCATCTTTTGACCAAACATCCCAATTTTTCTCAAGGTAATGCTCCTAGAAATTGGTCAAAGGGTTCTGCATCAGTCTTAGCTTAAGGCATGGCCACGTTGCAAAAATACATGTCCGTTTTAGCTCAAAATTGACACAAAATGACCCTGGAAAACTGGGTCATACGAATCCAGGAATCTGCCACCAAAAAATTCAACTGATTGCCAGCTCACCAAGTTACATTCTCTTTTGGTTGTAATGGGAATATGGACAAAAAAAAATTAAGCTGGCAGCCAATGTGGATGAAACTTATCGATGAAAGTTGATGAAGGTTTTTTTAAAAAAATCCCTGCATCGAAAAAAAAAAAAAACTTTGTTAAGATGGTGAAATCGCTTGTTTAATGTTGGACGTCCTGATGAATATAAAGGCCATGCTGACTTGGCTGTTCCATTCACAACGTCACAACAACAAAAGGTTGGTTGCTCCGGAACCTTTAAGGCTTCCCACTAAACCTATGTGTTTTGCATTGAAAAGCTACACACAAAAAGGTACGAGAGCTGTCAAGAGCCCCAATGTATTGACGTAGCTTTTTGCATAACTCATGTTCAGCATCTTCAAGGCAAGGTACATCGGGCAGCTCTCCAAATACTTGATGGTAAAATCCTACTTGCAGGATCATCCCAGTTTGTAAGTGGTTAGTAAACCCCATTTAGAAGCCATTCAGACAATTTGCAAGGGGAAGAACCCGATCCTTAGGGGACTTACGATCACCAATGTTATCAACCATTTACTAAATGGGATGATCCTCCAAGTACGTTGAATTAAGTAAGGGCACACTTAGGTGTCACTGTTTCAAAGGGATATCGACTTGTGAGTTCAACAACGTCCTTTGGAATCATGATAGATAGATGTCTAGATAGCTAGTATACATATCCCATTTAGCCATTTGACCAACAACAACTCACCTTTCTGAACTCCGCGGAACGGCCCGAAACCGAAAAACGCCTCTAGAACAGCACGGAATTGGTCTCGAGGACCGACGGATTCAAAGGGCCTGGCAAATCTGGCAAATTTTAGAGGTTTACTAAGGGATGGAGGGACTATTTGGAGGATCATCCCATTTAGTAAATGGTTGATAACCATGGTGATCGTAAGTCCCCTAAGGATCGGGTTATGGGACCCCTTCCAAATGGTCGTTTCATGGCTTCTAAATGGGGGTGATCCTAACCACTTACAAACTGGGATGATTCTCCAAGTAAGAGCTCTGAAGGGAGAGGATCAATTGGGGTTCCCATGTTGTTCCAGCCATGGTCTTTGCGATTCTTGAGGGGGGTCCTTTTCATCTTCCCTATGGTTCCTAACGTTCCCCACAAATTCCATGTTTCATAGCAAAACACCATGTTGACTCAATCCAATGTCTAGCCATGTGTGCTCAGCATTTTTTTGCTATGGTGGGAGAAATTTTAATGCAAACCTCAAACCCCTGTGATGACTCCCACTTTACAATTTCAGTCCAACTGATCTACCTTCATGATCCCCAGAATGCTTCTAGAAATCCTTCGTCAGAGGCGACGATTACATCTTTAGTAATCCCCATCTATTCCACTGTTATTCCTACCTTGTGTCAAGGTGCGTGGTCAAACAACTTATGCCAAGCCCCTTCTTATCTAAGGTGATAACCAACCTGGAGGTAATTCAATGAGGAAATTTCTCTTTTTCTAAGCTACCGAAATTGGGTGAGGTCGATAGGGACTCCCAATGATCATTCATGAGTACATCAAGCTTCTCAAAAAAAATACCATTCTTCAGCATAATGCATGGCCCTAGCTTTAAGATACACATTAGAAAACGTCTCTTGTTTTGAAAATATATCAATGTTGAAATATCCATGTTAAATTGCAGGAGTTTTCTGGTAAAACTGGACTTCAACTCACCCTAGTGAGCCGCCATGGGTGCATGGATTTTGTTTCATGCCCACGTATCCTAGAACCCCCCCTGAAGCATGATGAAATGTGAGCCACAACAACAAAGTCGGCCCCGGAAAACCAGTCTCTAAGTAGGGGCGCCAGAACTCCATTTGGAGAGGTTTCAAAAAAAAAACTCACTTACCCATATGAAAGACCATTTATAGTGCTTATAACTCCATTTATAACATATTTAATAACTAGTTGGGGTCCACTTTGTGGGGATGAGGTCCACCACTGTTTGCAAGGGGCGGACCTCCCAGAATTACAGGGACACAAACGAAAAAATTCTGAAGATCTGATGGTCAGTTATAAACCCCATGACGGATCCATGGGACGATCTGAATATATCTACCTACTAATCTACCATAAAAATCAACAATGAAAATGTACCTGAATAATCCATGACTCCATGACTCCTATGGGTAAAGGGATTGAATCACCTAAGGCATGTAAACCTGATGGTCAGTTGTAAAACCTGTAGGTAAATATACCATATATGCATGGCTCCGTCATGGGATATGAAACAACCACCCATCCGCCCAGACCCCAACCTATCAGACTCCCCGAAGAGCAAGCGTCGTCGCCGAGCCAAGGAATGTTTCTTGGACTCTTCGGTGACCTGGGTGCCCAACTGTGACAACGGTTGAAGCTGAGTGGTTGAGGTACACTCCCTGAAACTAGGCCATCCCAAAAGGAAAGGATCGTCTTCCAACCATCCATTTTCAAGGGCGAACTGTTAGTTTCAGGGAGGGTAAGTGAGTTGAAGAACTTTCAACATTTTTTAGTGGAAACAAGGATAACTAATCGACATAAAAATCAAACATTTATGTCGTATCCACGTTCTTTTTTGGGGGGTTTAAGGTATATATGATTTAACAAATCTGAAAACACAAGAAAAATACGAATCATAACAATGAGATAGAGTCATGGGCTTGTAGTTTTTGTAGTTGTAAATATCATTCATTTATATTTTGAAATGCATATTATGTATAAATCATTACCATCATTTTGTTACAGTAATATAACAATGATGCAAAACACCAGGGTTTACATGAGTGCATGTAATCAATAAAAGACCTGGACCCTCCCCTTAAATGGATGGGAGTTGGGGTGCCACTAAGCAACCCCAAAACGGGGTTGCTTAACACCACCCTGGCTGGAAGGTGCTGGTTTTTCCATGTCAATGACAATGAGAATGACAACCGCTTCCAGCTCCCTAGAACATATATGTATAGACTGCATATGCATAGCAACACATATTTAATCAAATATCTTATATGTACATATAACTTCTACAATGTATGTCCTTTCGCTATGTATAGATGTTCATATCTAATATCATAACATATAATCACTAGATACCCGGACATATTTTTACATATCTGGAAGAACTAAACTATGTTACGTTTATTTTGTTCTTCTGGCATGCTTGTAAATGACTAATGTTCTTTCTTAGGGAGTGACTCTGGAAAAAAGGATAAGGATCCGTGCTGGGTGAGATCACTCATTTCACCTTTATCAGGGATGCAACCCGACAAAGTGGTCGATTTCCCTGAAACGAAGTTACCAAAAGTTGGATAAAGATTCAGGTTGAAAACCATGACAATCACCATGAAAGCAGTGACATCAGCGCAAAAAGCGCTGTAGGTGGATGATAAAGAGTAAAATCCTCCAAGGCACTTCTAATCCATACCATCCATTGTGTCCTATAATGACATCCATTTACAATCATGTACATTCATTTCATTTACCATTTACCCATGTACATTAAACCAAAACAAGCAAATCATGTAGGTTTCATAGATATACCAACATCCCATACCATGGATCCTATTGGCCCCAATAAAAAAATCCCAGGACCATCAGCACCTTCTCGGCTGTCTTGGAGGCACCACCGCCCATGACGGCTTGGAGGCACCACCACCACCACTCTTCAAAAATCACCCAAGACTTAAGGTGAATCAAAAACTAATTCAAGGTGAATCCTAGAATGATTAGAATGGTGTCTTTCATTCTTGGATTGTGTTGGAGTTTTTTGTTGGACGATACAAGATCTATACAAGCTTGAAATATCACTACGCAAGACTTGGGTGCCCCAAACTTTTTGAGCACATTTCTCAAAATGCCACGAGGGGCACGCTTTCTGTATAAGGGATTACTTTTCAGGAGTTTGACAGGGGAAGATAGGGATGATTCACAGCATTGAATGGGTAGAGTACCAGAAGCTGATAGGCTGATAGGTGCCTGCACTTGCTATGTGTTTACTTGCCATTTAGCTATGACACTTTGAAAGCCAGAAATTTCAGCTTGGCAACGGAAACCTTCAGCAATCATGCCCGGAGGTGGAGGTTTGACATTGAAGACAGTCATCTGTGAACCTCTCATTGGTGTTGATAGTTTGGTACACATGTAATAACGTCACTTCATCATGTTCGTGGTCCATTTCTCAAGTCAACTTTCCTCAAATTTGTGCAAACCTTGGAAGATCCAGGGATGATTCATACATTTGCTTCGCATGAAAACCACATGAAAACCAATGGAAATGACCTTGCCTTGGTGCAAATGAAAGATCTTCATGGAGGGTCCCGGTTTCCAACTCCATTAGATTGGCAGGATCTTTTATAGATTTCGAATCAAAAATGCCTTGGTATCTCAAGATGAGTCCCCAATGATAGGTCTTCCCCTCATATCCTCATCTTGTTTTAAAAAAGAAAAACCACGTGTTTTCTTCTCTGTCTGTCCACATCAGTCCCCAAATTGTTATTCCATCCCAAGCCGTTTCACCCACCGAACAAAACAAAAGCAACTCGCCTCACTCCGTTTCAAGCGTTCACTTCCTGCCTCAAAAAAAAGCCGGTGGTTAGCATCAGAACCCTTGAGAAAACAAAGGTCATGATGAGTTACCAACGACTCAATTTATGCACGCTTTTTTCGGACAAATCCCGCAAAATAATCCAATCATACATTGTTTCCATCAAGTTTGACCCATCATTGGTGGCATTCTGAGGAGCGTTGGGGGTGGGGTGAGTGAAGGATGTTTGGTAAATATGAATCTTGGAACCCGAACTCACACCGAACACAGGTATGACTGGATGTCGATATGCAGTAACATGGGAATCTGCCAACAAAAAATGACTTACTGTATCTTGTTCACAAAAAAGACATATTGTAATCAGAATCAGATTTACAACATCAGGATAGCTTCGGCTATCTAGAGGGTTGTTTTTTTCATTGACTTGCTGGGATTGTGAGGGATGTGTTGTGACTTGATTTTGGATCTTGTTGAGGAAACAATCAAATCCTGTTGAAACTTGTCAATTGTCAGGTCTTTGTTTAAAAACTGATGATGAGAGTCATGTTTCTTTGGGAGAAGCGAAACCCAGGATTACAGTGAACAACCAAAAGTCTTTGTACTTACCCTGTCGACATCCACATATCTACTGACGTGAAGGGTGTTTGGTAGGTATGATTTTGGGGCCCGCTCACACTTCACCAGGTACGACTGCTTTTCGGTGCTACCGGGAAAAAAGAAGGCTTTCCTTGATTTGTTATTTGCTTTGTAGCTAATCATTTTAGTTCAGTGTAATGTATTCATGTATGGAATATGTATCTACATGTGGTTTAGATATCTATGGTATTCATGTAGGTAAATAAACCAGTCCCATGGATCCTATATACTAACAACATCTAACAACCATATCACCCGAATCTACCCCATCCCGCAACCCACCACCGGTAAACCCACCAGCGGTTGGTTAACGTCAAAACCAAGCATCCAGGTCGACAAAACTCAGCTTTCCAGCGGAACGAAGGTGACCTCGATGAGTCCAATAAATGAGTTCAAAGATATGTCCTGACCAAATACATCCAACTAAAACTGGTTGGTGGTTTCAACCCACTTGAAAAATATTAGTCAAAATGGGAATCTTCCCCAAGTAGGGGTGAAAATAAACAATATTATCAACATTTCAAACCAACATCTAGAAAATATCTGAGCAATTGATTCTAAATCCTTCACCTGAATGTTTTCGGCCATTTTGGGTAGAATTCCCTTACGAAACCCCCATTTTTCGGGTGACCAACCAGCTTTTTGGTCGCTATAATTTGGCCCAGAAAATATACAACCCATAACCCATGAACGTAGTTACAGCCCAAGACCTCTTGAGAAAAATACTCATGTGAACCGAAGGTTCCTACAAGTTGATACCCTCCAGGGAATGAACATATTTTGGGGAAAAGGAAAATCATCGACTCAAAAGTGCCTTTCTATGGGATATGTTAGTTCCCAGGAGGGTATCTATTGTATACCTTTCTGATTCGAAAATCACCTCTTTTGCCGAAGGGTAGTCCCCCATACCTGGCTTTTTCGATCTCCAAACCGCACCTGTATTCATATCACGGCTGCCCAAGAAAAGCATCATCACCAGGTGAGATCGGGATGATCTGGCAGGCCGCTCAACATAAAAACACTGTGGTGACCTAAAATCTTAGATTTTGCGACTCTTCGATGTCTGGGCACAAATACGCTAAACATCTTCTCCGAACGGTCATGAAACCGATACGAAGCATAAACTACATATAAATATACATAATCGTCAACAAATTCCAAGCAACTTGTGCTAAGTAGATGTCTCATTCATGCCTCTTTGTTTTTGCCTGTTTTATAGCGCTTAGAAACATCTGGCGATGTTTCATAACTCGTTGCGGATTGGTTGCCAATGTTCAGTATCTCTACTACTCAGTTTTTTTTTGCTACAAAGCCCAGGTTTCAAGATTCAACCAGCCCAGGGGCAAGCAATGGATCAATGGCCATATTGGGATTGGTTCTCCTACAGCATCAGCCTGTGGTATTGGGAGATTCCCAAAAAAAAACTTTCGGAAATTCCATAAACAATCCTTAGTCTTCCAGTCATACCGAACGTGAGGATCAGTGTTTTTTTTATTCCCCCAAAATTACCTCCTGAGGCTCGGCCTTTTAGGGATCCAAACACCTTTCAAGGTAGAGGATTTTGGATAGGGAATCATCCAAGCATCTGGTCGTCAAGTAAACGCTGACTGAACCTTGAAAGATGATGATGCTAGGGCCGGTAATCTTGAAAGCCTATCATGAAAGTGTAGTCAGTCTCATTTTTGTTGAGGGTGATGCAGCTGAAAGTGTTTTTTGCTCCCACTAACACCCCAAGAACAAATTAATGTATTCTCTTCTGGTAAACCAACATAGCAATGGAATATCCCAATAGGAAATACGTCTTCAAAGGGTCCACTTTCCATTGCTGTGGGAGTTTACTGGAGTGATTTTTTTGCGACTTTCTATCCCCCCAGACAAAAAACGTTGCTAATATCACTTGGCCAAATCTGAACATCTGAATCTGAAGCACCCAAAGTTCTTCGAACTGTTTCAGCATGGAAAAAACCCTCACTCGGTCAGCTGCCTTTTTTTCCCCACACTTTCCTGTCTCAAAGAAACGCAACCAAATGCACTCTGTTGAATCAACCAGCGGGCCAACACACAACGGCCCGGAATTTCTCACCGGAAAATCTGATCTTCGAGTCGGATCATCTCCGTCGACTCTCAGGGCTCTTCTTTTTTGTTGGATCCTCACCGAGGGGAAAATGGGGACATTTTACTGGATGGGATCTTGGAGAGATAACGGTTTGTAATCCAAAGCATCCATTGTTTTCTAATGGTTTTTGGTTTCAGAGAGGGTTTCCTGTTGCGAAATGTGATTCTATGAAAGCTTGTGGTACCTTTTTGCTTCGCTCCCTGTTTCTGAAAGGATTCTAACTACCCCAAAATGTTCGCTCCAATGAAGACGTACGCTCCAACGAACGCGAAAGTAACTTGAAGACAAGCAAATCATGTTCTGGCAAGCATTAATTGTTGGGGGACAAGTATTTCATGGGAATATCAATCGAGTTCATGGTCTAACCATGTCCAACCGTCCAACTCAAAGAAATCTTCAGCGATGCAAGTTGTAGTTTCATGTCACTCCACTGTAGGGCTATAGTTGTTCTGTAAATTGCCAGGATACCAAATGTTGTTTAATTTAAAAAATACACACTCCCTCAAAACCAACAACTCGTCCCTTATTAAAAAATGGCAAGCTTTCGTCTTTGGGGGCACCGGCGACCTCGGCTCTGGTTGAAAAACTCCACCGACTCTCAGCGGTTGTTGCATCCTGAAAGCTGGCTATGATTGGAATGTTTCATGAGACTCCCAACCGGTTTCCTATAAAAAAGGGGTCAATTTTGGGGGAGTGACTCGGAGTGATGACAAATTGAAGATCATAGATTTGATCGGAATCAATTGAGAACAACCGTGAATACTGAGGGATCATAAGGCCCAACCAGGAAAAAAACAGGTTGGAAACCCGTAGACCAAGTGGGTGATCATTCGAATCCAATCGCTGAACCAGGCCACTACCCCCGCCAGAAATAAAAACTGTACAATTAATAAAGCTTATATCAAGAGACAAGCAGGTGGTTATATAAAAGCCTTTTCCAGACTGTTGAGGGAACCTGAGATTTCACGGTTGCTATTTTTCAGCGGATTTGAACCCTAGCACTCAAGATTCCAACATAATTTCGGCGCCGCATTGCACAGACAAAACACACATCCAATGATTTGCTAGAGAAGGTGTCCCTCCCTGAAATTGCTCCGGCTGCAATCTGTGATTACCACAATCTAGTCTGGCTGAAGGACTGAGAATTTATGCCCTGAATTTCAGAGGAACTTCCTATATGCAGTTGCTAAGTGGTGGTTTCAACCCGGCTGAAGAATTTTTAATTCAAAATGGGTTCATCTTCTCCAAAAAGGGTTGAAGGTTATAGCTTTTGGATCCTTTTTGGGACGACGTCAGCTGATATCATGGAATTTGAAGTAACAAGTCTCCAAGTGCTCGTCGTTCTGACGTCCAAGTCCTGCAAAGGGGTGGAGTTCTCCCAACTAAATGCAGGAAAATTGCACAACTAGGTGGCGGTTTCAACCCATTTGAAAAAAACACGTATTAGTCATTTGGGGAATTTCCCGCAAGTTTCAGGGTGAAAATCAAAAAACAAATGCCATTTGAAACAACCTAGACTAGCTAAGAACCAATTTTGCCAACTATATTGTAAAACTCATACAGTATCATACAAAATAAAAGGTTTTCAGCGTTTGATTTTCTTTTAACTTGGGGATGTGTAAGACATGCTAAGACAAACTGATCTGAAGGAGAGGTGACTTTACAGGAGAGGTAATTGAAACACCAAGAGATGCACAATGGTAGCTTGAATCTCCATATTTTGTGGGAAATCTCAATTTCAACATCATCAACACTCTTGGAATTTGAAGGTGATAGGCATCCATCGTCTTGGATTGTTTCCAAATCTTTCAAACTAATCATTCCCATCTTGAAAATCAAAATCCCCATCCACATCTACGTAGCGATGTAGCGTATATTTTGGGGATGCGCCCCCCAGTGGCAAAGTCATCCAGGTGGGCCCCCCCTTCTGGCATCCGGGGCCTTCGGAGGGGGGTGGATTCGCATCCCAACCAGCAAGGCTGACGTGAAAGTTCCGTTCCAACACATACCATATGGAGGTTTATGGATGTCTATTATGTGCCAGGCTCTAAACTCTTGGCAGTTGGGGATGGTCATCACACCGTGAATAGGGAATTACTATATAATTAGCATATAAACCACTACTAAAAGGTTGATGACCATCCCTACCACAGGAAGACAATGGGACTTTAGCACCAACAGATATGGGGTGTTGCGGGGGGCATCGTTCCGTTAAGACTTTGGTGGATCGTCAATTGGCACATCCCAGACTCGGTTCTTACAGTAGATACAACTATGAGGGCTTTGTTGACATGCAACAAAGGGTGCCTCAAAAAACTTTTTTTTTGCACCACAACCTCCCTTGACGTCGAGAAGCTTTTGAAGTTCTCTGTCAAGTTCGGGTGGTTGAGAAAAAATTATCATCGGAAAGATATTCCAATGATCTATAGAGTATACGTAGTATACTATATCATTCATACCTGCACGGACCTGAATTTGGAGTCCCAAATTAAACCCAAACAGTTCACACCAATGACAAATCACAAAAAACATTACTTTCAAGCATTGCGAAAAATCCCTTGCAATATATGTTTGTATTGGATGAATCTGATAGCCCATTGGAAATGTGCATTGCATCAACTTTGCCGCAACGGCTTCTGAGAATTCCTCCCCTTAGTTCTGACACCAGATCTAACCAACAAGACTAGTTGGTAGATATTGGTAGGATGTATGGATACACTGGATACATGAAAGGATATCTCTGCAGATTCGATCTGAAAAAGTACACATGTCATGTTTTGTAGGCATTGCTAAAAATTGCTAAAATGTATATAAACACATGGAAAATAGATCTTAATTATGATGTGTGCTTCAGCAATCAATGTAAAGAAAAGGATATTTTCCAGCTACCTCTATGTCACAAATTTTGGGGCCCAAGAAAAACCCATTACACGCTTTCCGCTAAAACCAGAACGATTTCGGTGAATTTGAGTCAATTGTTGCCGGTCCCTAATCGTTGAAACAGGTCCATATAGAACAGAAGCAGCGGAAAGCGCTGACTCACGCAGCCTGTCCAGACTCTCTTTTCGCCTGGCTACACTGAACAGTTTGTGGGGTCTGTTGACCGTTTGATCTATCTCCGAAATCTTCAAGAGCATCGGGGCCCACGGTGCAGTCCGAAACGGGTCACAAATGCCCTTGGCATCAAAAGATTATTTTTAAGCAAGCCACAAACAAGACGACATAATCCACAGGTGCGAGGTCTACCATGTTTTTTTCACCAACCAAAAAAAAACATTCAAACTGCGACCTGCTGCACCGGGTGGTTATTCCCCCAATTTCATGGGACAACGGGATAGATCAGTTTCCAGCCAGCGGAACTCAGCTACGACCCATGTAGGCCATGTAGCTGTTAGAGTTTGTGCATCAAATTAGCATCGCCCGTTCAACCTGCGTTTCCAGCAACACGTTGGTTGCCGACGTCAGAGCAGATGCTCAAAAAGTTGGTTTTTCTTGTTCCTGGGGAACCCAACACAGAAACAAATCATGAAACAAAGATATAAGCACAACCCTAACGTGACTGTCAATGATATGAGTGAATGATTCTGCTTTAACAACCTAGGTGCAACCCGGAAAATGAAGGGATTCCCACCTCCTACTGAGCGACAAGTCGACATGGAATTTCACTTGTGTTTTCATGTTCCGATTCCAATGGGAAGAGAATCATCTACTTGTACCAGGGTTGATATTCAGAGATGTTCTATGATCAAATTTTATACACTACTATGATGTGTACTTAAAATCCCCAAAAAAAACTAAGGCTTCTTGCATCTATGTAGCCATGCTTCCAGAGGTTCTGGTTCTGGTTCGGTTGTGGCTGGGTTCTCCAGGTGTTTTTAGGGCCTTTTTTTAAATAGCAGTGGAGAATATGAAGAATCCTCCTCTATTGCAGTCGCCGAAGGAGACGGTAAGACGAGCTCCGTCATTGGGTTTTGCAAGTCAAGGCTGGGGTCTGCAGCGTCGTCAAAATGGCTGCGAGAAAGGCACCACAAGAAGGAAGCTAGACAACTGGATATGGGTGTTTCCAAAAATAGGGGTACCCCCAAATCATCCATTTTAATAAGGTTTTCCATTATAAACCATCCATTTTGAGGTACCACTATTCTTGGAAACACCCATATACTGTAACTGGATGACAATGTTTCTGTGAAGCAATTCCCGTAGGATCCATGGGACTGTCATTTACCTACAGTTGGTTGATTCTCATGGGAGGCAAATATACCATACATGAATCCTATTGGGATTTCCTACCAGGGCTTTTGATGTTGCTCCAACTACATTCTGGCTGAATTTTTCTGAGAGCACAACTCATTCAGATTCAGATTGCATTAAGCCATCGTACCGAATGGTCATTAATAGGTGCCTCGGTGGCCTATGAACCACGCAATATAATAAGCTGTCAATCAGAATTTGTTCCTACTGTTGACGGGTGAATGTCGGCAAAAAACCAGCTGGATATATAAATGTATCCTTTATAAATAGGTTGATGTTACCCTACGCCGTATCAATTGGTTACCCTCCAGGGAGCTACACATATCTCAGGTAAATTTGAACAAAAAAAGATATCGGAAAGCTGTTAGCTTCCCAGGAGTCACTGTTGCCGTTGTTTTTGTTGTTGGTGATTTCAGCCATCAGCCTTGATGGCTTTTTTTTAAGAGTCAGGAAACCCAGCAGCAAATTTGATCGTCACACGGCCACACGACTTTCTCGTTTTGTTGGACTGGTAGCAGTTGAAATCCCTTGACTTGCACAGAAACAGCGCAGGGTGAACGAATACATTCTTCCACTGCTGAGTCTAGGGTATTTTCGGAATGTGTCTCAAAATTGTCGACAATTTTGATAATGAGACCGAAGATTCACGAAAAAAAAACGAAGATCTGCACATCTGAAACATGAATTGAGAAAAAGTCATGTGAAAATGAACATCATAACAAATACTGTATATATGTATGTAAGTGATTTTGAGACGATTCCAATTTCGGCTCCTCTATTAAAGCTTGCAAATGCTGGGGCCACTTCTGTGCCGATGGAAAAGAGTTCAGGAAGTCCTAAATTTCTTGCAATGTGGTGAGGTTCCTGCGTCCGGCGCTTGCAACATTGAAAGAATGCAGCGTTTGAAAAAAAAAAAACGTTCAATTTACACCCGTCAGTACTCTACTAGGTTAGGTGGTTTCAAGCTATTTGAAAAATATGCTCGTCAAATTGGATTATTTCCCCAAGTAGGGGTGAAAATGAAAAATGATTGAAACGACCACCTAGTCTAAGTTAGTGGTTTAAATTAAGAAAATATGAGCTATATTATATACATAAATTGGATTGTTTACCGTAAAAGAACGAGGTAAAAACAAACAAATCTTTGAAACCATGTAGTACTGTACTTGAAGAAAACGAGTCAAGGAACTTTTATTGAGATTTGAATACAACACATCGGTGTTCACCATGAGAATACTAATGCCCAAATCCCACTTACTGGTGTGATGTGTAATCATATTATATCTATAACATCTGTTTGCATTAGAATAACCTAAGAATTATTTGGGTGCCCACAACATGGTGTACTAGCGTTATAGTCCTCCTGCTGAGAATTGGCTGAAGCTAAAGCCCATGACCCCCACAACCACGCAAGGGGGGGAAATGAGCCTATCCCAAACCCTCAATGCGTGGTATATTTACCTATACCATCTGAAAAGTAGATGGTGGTTTCCACCCCCAAGTTCGGTGGCGATTAGTTTTCGGGGCTATGATAAACCAAGACATTTCATGGGAGTGGCTAGCTTGCCATCGATCCTTTCTTGGTGGTACGCATCAAAAACCTTGGGTTTTCCCCCTAGTGGGATTCATGAAGGTTTAGGTTGGGATTTCCCCTACTCCTTTTTTGTGGTTCCATATAATCCTGGTGGATTAGTAAGCCAGCATCCTGGGTATACCGTCCGTCCCCATTGAGTGGACCTGGGGTATGGGATCTGCCAAATTGGAACTGACAATCTGGCAAGTCCATGAGGTTATTTTCCAGACCACGTGAGTTACGAAACTCATGAAATATACCAAAAATTGGACGTTCATCAGAGCTCCTACTACTTGGATGCTTTGTGATTTGTTGAAAACACATAGGAATTCGTAACATTGCTGGTGTTTCATCATTTTTCTGCGTTGCAAGTTGTCACAACTAAACCAGGTACCCAAGTTTGTGGTAAGTTACCCCATGTCACGGGCACAGGCATCCTAAACTCCATGCACACCCTACTGTTGATGGTTGCGTCGTAAATAATGTGATAAACTACCAACCTCAACTGGTGATCGCCGGATTTCTGAACCATCAACAGTAGTACTCTCCTCTTTGTTGGAAGCTCATGTAAAAAAACTTAGAAAGACTACAGTCCTTTCTTCACCACCAAGAACATTAGGTGAATCTGCCTCTGATAGACTTTCACAAAGTATGTGCATTGTAAATGTACATGTATCAATGTATCTGATATCCACAGTATGTATGTATACATGTATGAATACATATACATGATTATGCTGGTGTTCCTTGTTCTTTCATGGTCATGGACATTTGGAAGATGCAAGTGCAATCTAGCATGAACTATCTACCCATGTCTTCACCTCTCTTTATACAATTCTCCTGTACAAGTAGCATTTAAACATCTGAATTAAAAACATAATATTCTCTCACCAACCCATATCCTTGAACCAGCAATATTCCACTCTTAAAATTCCCTATGTCTCACAAATGGTGTTGACCATCACATCCTTCCTTCGGAGACCCCAGCCATCCATCCATCCATTCCCACCTTTTTCATGGGATTTCAGAGGTGAAATGCCACACATCACTACCAGACTCTTTCGTGGCCTCATGTTTTTTTGTCTCCGTTTGAAATAAACGACACTTGGTATTTTGGCTGGTTGAGGTTCATCAAACCAAGTTTAGGTGAAACTGAAGGTGAGCATTTTGTTCACAAAAACTGGGGGGCCAAGGCTGATTTTTGTGTGTCTTCAGGTGCCTTTTGATAGAATCTGGACATTTGAAACATCTCAAATACACTCCCTACAACAAACATAGCCCATGAAGAATGATGGTTGGGAAAGACCTATTTGTAAGGGCTATATACTATATATGACTATGTTATAGATAGGGTAGGTATATCTTCGCTCCTCCACCATATGTCAAAAAACCATCGGACGAATCCGGGAGGTGTTGGGACCGAACATCTCCAAACAAAGAAATATTTTTGTAACAACAACAACAACAACGACAACGACAACGACAACGACAACGACAACGACAACGACAACGACAACGACAACGACAACGACAACGACAACGACAACGACAACGACAACCACAACAACAACAACAACAACAACAACAGCAGCAACAGCAACAACAACAACAACAACCACAACAACAACAACAACAACAACAACAACAACAACCACAACAACAACAACAACAACAGACGAGTTACTATCAATTTCAACCAAACCTCCACAAGGAGCCGTATGCTAGACTCGTGTCGATATATAATCATATTTGTTTATGGTTTTATGTTACAGANTATCTTCGCTCCTCCACCATATGTCAAAAACCATCGGACGAATCCGGGAGGTAGTTAGGACCGAACATACTACCAAACAAAGAAATATTTTGTAACAACAACAACAACAACGACAACGACAACGACAACGACAACGACAACGACAACGACAACGACAACGACAACGACAACGACAACGACAACGACAACGACAACGACAACCACAACAACAACAACAACAACAACAACAGCAGCAACAGCAACAACAACAACAACAACCACAACAACAACAACAACAACAACAACAACAACAACCACAACAACAACAACAACAACAGCGAGTTCTATCAATTTCAACCAAACCTCCCACAAGGAGCCGTATGCTAGACTCGTGTCGATATATAATCATATTTGTTTATGGTTTTATGTTACAGAATCTTGGATTTAACATTGTCATGAGTCCACTAGGAAGCCAAGCTTGTAAGGCAAAACCACAAAGAAATCACTTTTGGGGAAGTGACTTTCTATTAGAAGCGGTGGCCCAGTTTTCGGAACCCTCTACAACATATATGCTGCTTCCCAACGATTTACCACAGTTTTTTTCTTAGGAAAAGGCCGAGTGCTAAACTAAACTTTCACAAATCAAATGAACTGGCAGTTTGTCGCCCACCGGACCACCGGATTGAAAAGAAAAGAGTTATCGGAATCATCTTCCCAAATATTTTCGGTATATGTTTCGTTAAACTTTGGTCAACCACCACAATGATTCGTGTCATTTTCAACTCCATCAACTCCATGCAACCAAACCCCAGGTATTGTCGGACAGAGCAGCTGTAATCAGCCGTGGACGACCCACGATGTGTTGCGGAGCCCAAATTCCTGGCCCGACACAAGCTTCATGCAGTTTCAGCCATGACCCGTCACCAGTTACAAGTGGGGTGATATGGGGCCTCTATAAATAGCCTTATCAATGGGTAACTGGGGTGATACAACCCCACTTATAGAAGTTAGGGGCCCCCATTTATAATGTAGTTCCAATAACTCCCTCTAAACTTAGGTCCACACTGGACTTAACGAGTTTTTGTTTTTGCACCTGAATTATGCTGTAAAAAAACACCAGATTTCACTGTGCCTAAATGGTACCAAGTGCACAGTGACGCAAAAAACATCAATACGTATATATATATATAATTTAATACAAGTCTATAATATTTGACAGGTAGTATGATTTAGAAGAAAACCTGAGTTGACACAACGAGAAGGACAACAACAACAACAACAACAACAACAACAACAACAACAACAACAACAACAACAACAACACCTCAATCCCTTCAGCATACATTTGCTGTTTTAGAAAAAGGCTCCTGTCCAACTATGATCCACTGTAGGCTGATTGGCCATGGCGTTATTGGATTCCACCTGGCAGGAAAGGTCTGGCAAGAGGGGCTTCTGAACTATAGAATTCCTCAAGAAAATCGTCCATATTTACTTTAAAATGTACCAACTACAAATCCCAAAGTAAACGACCTTATGGTTGTTTGTTGTTCAATCTCCCCAGGATAACGAATCATATGTTGTTTTCTTCGACATGTGTTTTTTTCGATCCCCCCAAAAACTTGAACATCATTTGCCCATGAGATGTCCAACATGGTGAAACGGGATTTAAATAAGTCTTTGAACGTGTCTCCCAGAGGCTCAGTTTACAGGGTCCATGTATCCAACCTTTCAGCTGTTGATGGTTCCAACCAGAAATCCGGGGATCAACTCACCAGTTGAGGTTACCAGGTTGGTAGTTGAAATCCCATTGCTTACGACGGGTTTGGGATACATCCCAAGTGGTTGTTTGGGATTTTTGAACCATCAACAGTAACACTGGTAAAACTCAGTGTTTTCTTAGATCAGCTTGATACAGGATTTGTGTTCATCAACAATAGCTGATTTGCCACGGTTGGGACATTACATGAACAGCGGCTTAAGGTTGTGAAGCCCGATTTCGCAGGTCATCGTTTTGTTCATACCATGCTGGAAATGCTAGATGATGTCATTTCTATCAATGAGAGAACTTCCCTACAAATTGCGTTCATGATATTTGATATATAACACCAACCCAAACAAATGTGTGGCATTTTTTGTCATACAAAGCAAATCACATCAAATCATTCAAATCATTCAACAAAAAACTCCCATTGTGCATATTAGTGCTTCATGTTATATAGATTTTTCCATTAAGAAAAAACAAAACACCGCCGCTCACCTCCACTGGGTAGTTGGCAGCGGGTGGGCCATTAGGACGGAAGACCTGACAGGAAACACAAGGCCAAGGGTGGCCAACCGAGGTAGACGCCAACCGCTGGAGCCTGAAAACTAACCTCCTGCTGAGAGGAAACCTCCAAACCCCCAAAAGATAACATGAGCAAGTGATCATTGAAAACACCAGTTCCAGTTGGGTTTTATAGGGGATGAAAAACCTACCCAGTTGGTTGATGGTTTGGTTCAGATGATTTTCCTTTTCAAATGGTGGGTTTTTGAAGGTTTCCATGGTAATTTTCGGGGGAGCGAGCGAAACACTTTTTCCAAATGTGGGAAAACCAGTTATTTTTGATATGCAATTCACAAGCTTTTTTGCTGAATCATCCAGCATATATATATATATATACACATTTTGCGAAGAACATAATAATAATAGGAGTATGTACAAGTAACATGTGTCTTTTTCCATTGCCAGGAACTCGTTCTCTTTGGATCTGCGAGCTCAATGGGAGGTGAGGATCCAGGATAGACTCAAAGTATCAATGGTGAAAGTTCTAAGCTATTGCACCCAACAAAATCTCGGGTCAATGCATGGGGATTCCCGAATCTGTGATGCAAAAATCCTCAGTTCCACAACTCCAACTGGATGATTTGTAGGGTATATTGCGATTATTTCAGTCGCTAAGAAAATGACCTTAATGACGGCCTAAAAGAGGTCGGTTTTTTCCAGTGAACCTGATATTCAGACTGGAGATAATAGATCTAGGTAAAAAGTTAGGTCCAATACTAACCCATAGGATCCATGGGACTGGTATTTTTGCCTACATGAAAACCCATAAAAATCAAGCATTCATGTAGGTAAATATACCAGTCCCATGGATCCTATGGTAGTAAAAGCTTTCTTGGACTACATCTCTCAAACCACAATCAACTCAATGTAAAAGGGATGGACCTAAGATTGGCCAAAAGATTTTCGTGGAGTTTTATGGTTTGATTCTAAACCAAAAAGTGGTACGGTACCATAGGCAGGTAGCATTTTCACCCATAAATGCAAGGCAAAATGAAAATCCTGCTAGATTCACGTGGTAATAGGTGATCTATATCGGGTGTATCCCACGCACAGTAGTGGAACGTGAAGGTTTAATATGGGATCCCCCCAGAAAAAAGCCACTTACCATCTACTAGTAAACTGTCACACAGCTAGCAACTAGAAATCATGAAATTTCCACCAGCTGAGGGGGTTTCTCTCAACCGTCGAAGGGTAAAAATCCCTTCAGCAGCTTGCAGATCCGAATGGGGTAACAACTCTGAAGCCCAGGATTGATATATTCCCCGGCATCCGGAAAGCCCACATCTTTGCAACATCAAGAAATCCACGTTTAGTAGGGAAATGCGTGAATCATGTTTGGATACTTAGCTCCCAAAGATCTCGTTTGAATTCTAGCGGAAAGATACAAGGAAAAACTTAATGGCCGATGATTGTAGAAGAATTATTCCGGGGTCCGAACTGCAGAAACAGCAAGAAGAAAAGAAACAATGAAATCATTGTCATGTGTTCGCTTCATGAAAAACATGAAAAGCAATCCTTGTATAATTTGGAAAAAAACACGTTCGAGAGAATAAACAATTTATACAAGCAGCAATTGCCAATTTACAATCCTGCTCTGAGTGTTGGGATTTACTACTTTCTAGGAAACCAAGATGGAATCGAAAGTCCCTTGCAGCCATGAACCAGGAAGGAAAAGAAAAAACACAAACAGACCTTGGTTCCATATGTGCCACGAAAAGATCTTTATCCCTCATCATACTGGTGGGTAAATTAATAAGTACTCCCTGGAAAACAGTGCCCTTTCTTATAGTTTGTACCAGTATCATGCAAGATGTACGTATATGATGTACATACACTAATCATTGTGTACAGTGTACATACCACCATTATCAACATGTACCTGTGTATCACTTGCACCCCCAAAGTTTGACATAGCCGCCGAAAAATGATGGTTAGAAGACCACTTTCCTTTTGTGATGCTTAATTTTTCAGGGGCGAACTGTTAAACTTCCAGGAGTTTTCATCATGTTGTCTCCGGAATCACTGAAAATCACCACATTTGACCCCATGAAAGGACGTTGCGCCTGTGGAGTGTGTGGACTGGGACGATATTCCACACCACCCTTGAAACCGTTGCCATCACGATCCCAATGACCACGTTGCTCATGGATGTGGCCGAACAAGTGCACCTGGGGCCCCCGGGGACAACGACAACATGAAATGGTCACCAAGGATTCCCCAAAATTCCCATGGCCTGAACTAGTTACAGTAGTTAGTTATGTACATATTAGGCAACTCCAAATAGATGCTGATTTCCGATGCTTTTTTTTTGAATCCGAGAAAAAAATGGTAACAAAAAACGCCATGGAGTTGATCATTCATATCATGGCGAGTCTGATTCTTTGCAGCGGAGTTGAACAGTGACAACTGTTCCAATAACTCCTGGGACTCTCGGAACGGATCTCGAGTCCTTCAATTGACATCCACAAATTTATGACAGAAATGATTTTTTTTCACTATAGACTATAGGTCAATGATGTATGCTATAGGGTCCGTGGAATTGGTATTTTTACGTACATTTGCTTGATGTTTATGGTAAATGCGGGTAAATACTACAACAAAGCCGATGCTATGACGCGCAGGACATTGAGATTGACAATGGTCTTTTTCTTTCGTGATGTATGATGTCTGTTTGTAGATGTGTGCCACATATATTAGGACTTTGTGTGGGGATGATATCTTCCAAATAAACACTTTCATCATCTAATCTGCATAATTGAGTAGCCTTCCAAAAAACAAAAACACAATCCCTTCAAAGCAGGGGAACTTTTATATGTAATTCTTGAAGTTGTTCATCATTCACTAATCTAAACTGGCAAAGCTTCTTAAAGTCTTCAAGACGATTCCATTCCCAATCCTTTTTGGAAACCCTCACCTTTTGCAAACATTTCAAGCAACTTACCTCACTGCGTTTGTTATCCAAAAGTTTTAAACTAAAAATCAATAAACCACCCTTGTGGTAGACCCGGAAAGGGTAGGACAAACTTAGACAGGCGGCATAGACTGAGAGATACCATATTCAAATAGATTAGTTTGTTGACAAATTTAACCCATCCAATCTTACAATCCCATCCCATGTGGCCTCACCATCCCATGGTCCCTTGCGCCCCTTGCCATTTCATTTGGCCCCTTATCTACTAGAAATGTCCATTTCGTATCTTAAAAAAAAAAAACCTTAGTGCTCTCTACCACCAACCCATATATTAAACATCACCTAAAAAAGGGGGAGATTGATGAGACTCGGGAAAACCAACCAACCCACCTAACGACTCAAGTCAACAACCCCCCACCCCACACCTTTCATCCCACCGTTCTGGTCAAATGGAATAAAATTTCACCTTCACCACGATTTGTTTGAAAAATTTTTGGGGGTTCCCATATTTCCCTTACTAAACCCACCACCATTTTTTGGGGTTTCCCAAAACGGAAAACCGCGTTTGAGGGAGCATCCTTCCCACCACAGGTCCCACCTTAGGCTTGATACGATAGATGGCACCCAGCAACTCCTGACTGCTTCCCCAATGACCACCACCTGTCAAGTCGAAGATGCCATGGGGTCCATCATGCGTGACCTGCAGTGCTGGAGGGCTGGTGATTCATCCCCCAGGAGGGTTGACAAAAAAATCCCAACGTTGTTGAGGAATTTTAGTTGGCCAAAAGAAATGATGATTGAAAAATCATTGTTTAAGCATCATAGTTGCTGTAGGAAAGCGTTGTTTGTTGGAAACACATCATAGTTCAACTAAAAAATCGCTCTATTTCCAACTTCTATTTTGAGGTTGAACTGTTGAATGATGATCAAACTTGACAAGTTGCTTAAATTCATTTAAATTCAAATCATAGATTGGAAAGCGATGGATAGCGTGCTTCTTTTGGGCCACCCATGGAAAAAAAAACGTCAAGTCAAAAATTGAGCAAAAAAAACAAAAAAACATATAAGTGTTTCCAAAAATAGGGATACCCCAAAATGGATGGTTTATAGTGGAAAACCCTATTAAAATGGATGATTTGGGGTACCACTATTTTCGGAAACATCCATATCTTCCCACATTGATCGGGCTTGAAACTTCACCAACAAAATCTTTGGTCAAGCCTGCCAACCTCAAACCCGAATTCCGAGGTGAATTTCTTGAGGATTTCATGCAAAATTTCCGTGTTTTTTTTCAGTGGCTTCAACTCCTAAAGATGGCAGGCTTCAACTAGTGGTATTCTAATTTGCGTGGTTATGACATGCTGTGACCATAAATGATTTCAGTTAACATGAAAGCAAGAACTTACCCCCCATTCATAGGATTTTTTGAAGTTCACAGGAATATATTAGAGATTCAACTGGAATTTCAATCATGCCAAAGGGCGAGTCTATAGCAAACAAAGAAGGTAGATTGATATATAATTATATATAGTGTTATATAACTCTAAGAGATTGATAGATAGATTAGTAAATTAGGAAATTCATAGAAAGCATGGAAACATCGCTTTGACCTTCAAATTTTTAAAAAGAATCCTCCCGTTCGTGCACTCCAAGTCACGATGATGTCAGTGCCTTCCTCAAGATGTGAGACAAAATGGGAGGGTGAAAGGAAAAATTGTTTGAACCACCACCTAGTTGTAGTGGGGGAAAAAACTACGCGAACAAACATTTTGTGATTTAAAAAACACAATGTTTGCAATCCCCAAAAGCCAAGAATAACCAAAGGTTGGATTTCACACAACCGCCCCTCTTTCCATTGCCCTGAATGACCCCCTATACATACAACCCGAGGGAGTGTTTTTTCCGCTGTCAAATGTGAATTGATTCCTTCAGTACTTGGAGACCATCATAAAGTTTTACAGTTTACAGGGGTCATTACATCACCAACTCAAACAATGCAGATATCACAATGGAAAATGCCTCAAATTTAACATACCTGTTCATCCTTTGATCCCACCAACACGGGTCCCATTGAATGACCCCAGTGTTTTTAAAGTCCCCCTGCGTTTGAAGCGTCGGGGATGTCATCATAGGCATTTCCGGAACGGGAATCTCCACGGCGTGCATGCCAGCCAGCACCCCAAATCTTTAAGCCCATGACCTCGCCAAATAGCAAAGGGGAACTGGCCCAAGATCTTGCCACTCCCATCTAAAAGAGGTGCAAAGAGGTGCCAGGGGAATCACCAATTAAGATGTTCCCTACTATTACACTATAACAACCAAGATGTTTTATTTTGGCAGGTGAACCCAGTTGAAAAATATGTCTCAAATTGGAATTCTTTCCCAAATAGGAATAAAAACTCCAAAAATATAATTGAGTTGCCACCACCTAGTATAACATGGTTCACCTGCCAAAAATGGAAAACACCGTAACTTAACAGGACAATATCTCTTTAGGGAATCTTAAAAGTTCCATGTTTTCAACTTGAGGAGTGTAACGCAAATTTTGAAGCTGCTACTTTTTTCAGTCATATTACCTGCCCTGAAGCTCACGGCTTGCCCACTGAAAATAGGTTTTCCCAAAAAGAAAAAAGGATTGTCTTCCAACCATCAATTTTCAGGAGCTACGTTAGTTTTGGGAAAGGTCGTTCCTGAAATTTCTCTCTGGTGATGAAGCATTCACACAAAAACAAAGAAAGATAATTTTAGGTAATGCGCACAATCATTTTTTTAGGGGGAGCCTTCAAAAAAGTTTTGCTGCTTTCCGTGCATGGTCTTAACCATTTTCAAGCACCTAGTAAGTATCCCTGCAACATACACCGCAGACATGAATCTACCCAAGAGTTGATTTCAGGAAATCATGTGGTCGACCTTCAAATCTTTGGGTCCCATCTGCGGATTACCATCTCGGAGTTTCCAATGGAACAAATCTGATTAAAATGATCAAATTGTGTCTTCCAATCATAACCTTCATGGCTTTTGGGGGGGAGTCAAACATTTTTCATATGAGTTTGATCATATTTCATATTCCCTGTTCAACCTAAACCCTCCATTTCAATCCTCTAAGAGTTTTTGATCCCAGGACTCTCGACAAAATCCCACCACTTTTTTTGGAGGAGAATTGTAGTCACATCTGAGAAGCTGAAATCATTTGAGAAGGATTTGTATCGTTGCCTTTCAAGACGCTATAAACTATATGTGTATTGCCAAAATGCCTGCATTGAAACAACAAATTTCCCCATTACATCAACACTCCCAAAAATTTCACATGGAGTCTGAAAAACGAAGAATTCCAAAAGGAGTCTTTGGGCATATATCCCCCAGGGAACAATCACATATATCCCCTTTAAAGGTAGCTAGTTGGAAGAGGAAGATTTCCTCTTCCATAGGTGGGATATGTTACTTCCTAGGTATACGGTATACCATACCATAGGACCATACATGGATCCTGTGGTGTTCGACCCGAACGCCGCCTCGGCAACTTCATGGTTCAACACTTTGGCATTGGTAATCTTGCCTCAAACGCAACTAAGACCCTCCCACACCAACGCTGGGAAAGGGAGTAGAACCTGCTATCATTCAGTGATTTTTTTTGTTGGAATCCATGCACTTTTTTAGAGGTTACCAGCTAGGGTGAGAGGTGCTTGCCAACTAAGCATGGCAAAATATCTACTCTTTGCTGAAAGTTGCAGTTCTACGTGGACACTTCTAGGCCATTCCAATTGGTGAAGCACCTTCCATGTTTAGGTATAAACCGGAAAGGTTGGAGTCTAATCTTTCCCTACTGAGCTCATGTTGTGTTTCATATTTGTTCCCCATTTTGAAACATTCAAACATGGCTGGCGCTTTCCATTTTTGGGTCGACAAAAAAACATAGGACAAACATGAGTTTTGGACCTGAAAAAAAGTTCCAGGACAAGTCCAAGAATGTCCAGATCCCAAAAAATTCAACTCAAACAACAAACAGCTAGTTTTAGGTGCAGCCGCACATAGACAGAGCTACAGGTTTACCCAACCATTTCCCATATGAAGGGTTGGTTCACCCCTCTCGACATGTGCAGCTAAGGAAAAAAACAAGAACAAAAAACCAGCGTCTCCAAAAAGTCCGCCAGCATGATTCATTAACATCCAGTCTTTTTTTTCAATGCAGGTCTTCTTCAGATCCCCAAGAATGGCAAAGATGGGAAAAATCTGCCATGAAACTTTGGAAATAGTCTGGACTTTGTGCTTCAGCTTCAGCCATCCATCCACGATTCAGCCGCATGTTGGTGTCCTGTGGATCTATTTTGGTCTGGGAGTTCAGCCCAGGAAAACCTAAGGGGAAAACAAAAGGACGTTCCAATTCCTCAAGCACAACGAGAATTCGAGAATTTGATGGATTTTAAGTTTGAATGCTTGAATACTGCTTATATAATTTTGTTCTGGTCTAGTTACTTGGCTGGCTCGTTTAGTCTTGAAGTAATGTAGGTGGCCAATGTGGCTGAAGAAAATGCCATGGTTTTAAGCTTTATGGATGAACGGAATGCAACATGAAGCAACCAGTCAACGGTTCAACTGGCTCTCCCCAAAAGGCTTTCTCAAAGACTCGAAGACTCAAAGGTGCTCAATGAAACCCTTGTGAACCGTCGGTCTTTTAGGGGGTGGGGTGGTGGGTGTGCATTTGGGGATGACATGATTGAAGAAACAAACTGGCCCTTCAATCCTGTGACGGGACGCGTGTTTACGCTCACTCACTCGCTGGGTAAGTCAATTAGGTAACGTTCCCAATTAGGGTTGGACAAAAATGAAACCACCACCTAATCACCACCTAATCACCACCTAATATACTATTGATGATATTCATCTACCTGATCAAAATCACAAATTTGGGTGCCCCAAACAACTCTTTACAACTCTTTGAACAATTTTTGGTCCGCCAGTCGTTTGCTTGCTGTAATTTCCCCCAAATCACAGGTTTGGCTATACGTCCCCTTTAAGCATCTCGAAAACAGGTGGACCATCACTTTACGGACCGAAATGGTGATGTTTAAAAAGGCACCCAAAAAGTGACACCATGTCCTCAAACCACCAAGCTCCCCCCCAAAATGTCCCAATAGTCGTGGTTGCCAGCGATGACGAACATGTGCCTCAATCCAAAACATCTGGCGACTTATAATAGGCAAATCGGCAAAGGTCACTGCTTGAAGAATCTTGTTCATGTCAACGTGCTTTGATACACTATATGTGTACCCTATGAGTGCGTTTATATACTTGTAGTTGTATATAATACTAAACAATTCAAAGATAGAGAGAGAGGTAGAGAGAGAGAGCGGTGTGTAAATAACACATATATGGTATGACAATAATAGATGCAGCCGAATCCCTTCGAAAAGACTCTTCTTCCAGCATCTCCAACAGATCACGGCTAACATCTAATTACATGATTGCTTCAGGAATCAGAAAATCATTGCAAAAAAAGAACGGATTTTATCTAAATGGCCAACACATGTTCACCAAAGCTGCATGATCCAAAAACATATCGCCTTGTTTATCTCCATGTCCGACCATTTCATTCTCCCATTCGTTTGCCCAAAAAAAACCCTCTGAAACTTCACCCCACAACCCTTCAACGGGCACGCAGTGAAAAGTAGGTGTTGTTGTTTAGGATACTCCCTCGGCCCGGTACCAGTGGCATTTTAACCCCCTAAATCCTGGTTTCTTGACCAGCTTTCCGCATCCTGAAAAAGGTGACTTACATCCCAAAACATTGTTACAGACCTGAAGTTTAGCGTAAAACGGAAGCCAGATCCTCTGAATTTCCCATCATGGCTTTCAAGTTGCGATTTGTTACAACTTCACACAAGTGTACCAAGTGGGCCCCGTAGAGGCCCATAACTCCACTTATAGGGGTGAACAAACAAAAACTAGTCAAACCGTCAAACCGATTTATTTTCATTTTATTTTCGGCCATTTATCGGAGTTGTTATAAGCATTGGGGCCCATCTTGTGACCGATGTCGGGTTGCTGATATTTGTTTTTGATACTTCCCAGCCAGTCATTGAAATCGCCCAACTCACCTCAGCTGGAGCGGAGGAAGTCTTCCGAAAAACTCCGGATGAAACTGCTGGTGACAAACAAACATGCTGTTGATGGTTCAGAAATCCCAAACAACCACCTGGGATGGTGCTAAAACCTTGGTAAATAATGGGATTTCAACTACCTTTCCCTCAACACGGTGAGTTTACCGGATTGCTGAACCATCAACAGTATATAACTATAACAGTATGATACCCGAAAAGGTCAATCAACTCCTAAGATGTTTTTTTTCCATTTCAAGCTTCAACTTGCTCTGAGTCAATCAGATGGGATTTTTAAAGTCCCAGAGTTCCAACGAAATATTCATCGACATACCCTCCCTGAACTAACAGACATAGCCTCCAAAAAAAGGGTGGTTGGAAAACTCGTTTTTGGGGCCCGGCCCAAATTCAGGGGCGAACTGTTAGCTTCAGGGAGGGTAACAAAATCCCTGAACCAACAAAAGTTAAAATTTCATGGTGATGTTCATCCCATGAGGGAGAGCAATACAAATGTATCATAAAGATTCCAAGAAATGCTTGGGTGTTGAAGATGCTTTGAAAGTTTTGTACATCATGTCCCAGATGGTAATTTATGTAATTTAGAATTGTTCAAGATCACAAAACGTCGATAATTTCAGCGTGTTTTTGGTCACGGACTCCTCCTGCCGCCAAATTCACTGTCGCTACCCACTCTTGCAACATCGCCAGAGTGGATAAAAATCTCCTGCAGTGGCATGGGACTTCAATATAAAAGAGCGTTAAAAGATAAATAGCAAATGGTTTGGAAACCGATACATGGCATCATTCTCTTTTCTTTCGAAGGTTTTGGGAAAACATCCAAAATCAAGTCTCAACGCATTTCCTTTTGACTTTGACAACATATCCATAGATCATTCTCTTCTTCGCCAAGCATCCGCGTCAGGCAACTTTCCAGTGGAACGATGAAGGCTATGAGTGTCGCTGACGTGAAGAATCCTCACCACCGCGGGACCAGCACGTACCTTCAGGCCTGTGCGATTTACCACCGGCCTCGGTGTTTAACGGCATCAAATGCATCCAACAATGACCCCAAACCCAAACAGTGGCGTAGCATCAAAGGTGTGTGACAAGTCCCAATGGGACAAACAACAAAAACATCAAAATTTGCCCAAGGCGGAAAAAGAGACAGACGCCCTACTAGAAAAAAACACTTTTTCCCCTGACTTTATGCTCGTTCCACGGCAAAGGTACGTTGGTTCCAGGTTTTTCACAGTGCTATTCTGCAAATCTCCTGCTGCCAGGTGCGCCAAGAAGAAGGAAACCTTGGCCCGTCGAAGGTACCAACGTGTCAAATTCTCTTGGTTTCCCAGGCTTGGTGAGTGTGGATTGCAAAAGGTCCAGGAGTCATGTGGATTGTGAAAGAGGGAAAAATTCTATTCAAATTATATACTCTTGCCAATATTCAGAAGAAATGTGTTTGGTGATTTTGAGTGGAAAACCTTTGCTCTATGAGTCAAAAACTTGAAAACTTCTCCCCTAGAAGCCCTGGTACTTGAAGGGTAAAGGGAGTAGTCATACCTTTGACTGCTCCCTTTTTACCCTTCAACTAACTAACCCGGTTTAGTGAGAGGAAGAACTCAATCTTTGAGCAATTGTAAAGCTTCCACAGTCATTGTCAGCATCCATGATGTTGATGGATAGGGATACCTTTTAATAGACTTTACTTAAGTATTATTAGCAGGTAGTGCAAGCCAACCTCACATAAAGTGCTTTTCTAGGTGGTGGTTGAAGCACCCGTTTGAAAAAGATGCTTGTGAAAATAGATTCGAATCTTCCCCAAGTTTTTTTGGTTGTATATCCAAAATAAATATATATGGTCAACCACCCACCATGTATGGTTGATTATGTGGGTGCTTGACCAAAAATACATGGTCAACCATTCAACGTTTACCATGCAGTGTGGGTTTTGTTTGGCGCATTTGAATTTGAGAGAATGAAGTCATCAGTCACTGTACCAAAACAGCGGTTTTGACCACCTAAAGTGACGGTACTCATAGTAATATAAGCTGTATGTAAGCCTTAAGGGAATACTCACCCCCCATAACAGTCGGTTTCAATCTGATAAGGTACAGTACCACTACTTTCGGTACCTGAAACTTTTGGTAATTATCTGGAGGGTAAGTTTTACCCAACCCATGGCTACTTGTTGGTGTTTCACCTCCCATTTGACAAATATGATTCTGTCAAATTGGGAAGTATTTTCCCGCAAATTTTGAAACCACCACCTAAGAATGTACACAATTTGAATTACATATTATGTGCGGGTTTTAACCCCTACCTACTACATATGGACATTGGTGGTCCATTTTGCAGTGGGGAAAACATCTTGGGAACGGAATGAACAACGGAACACACACCTTGAAAACGCCTGGCGATGAATAACAAGTTGATTGGGCTTGTTTGATCGTCACCAAAAAGAACGAATCCTCAAAAAACCCGATTGAAACAATGGTTGGTTGTCTCACTTCTGCGTGACATGTTTTTTTCCATGTTCTGCATCGTTCAGATTTTGTACACACCCCAGGAAAAATTCACATGTTGAACCCAAACATGGAGATGTTGAAAGATGATGTTCTTTTCAAATGGCAGGTTTTAGGGTTCAAAATGCATCGTTTTTGTTGTTTGTTTGTTTGTTTGTTTGTTTGTTTCTTTCTTTCTTTCTTTCTTTCTTTCTTTGTTTGTTTCTTTGTTTGTTTGTTTGTTTGTTTGTTTGTTTCTTTGTTTCTTTGTTTCTTTGTTTCTTTGTTTCTTTGTTTTTTTGTTTGTTTGTTTGTTTCTTTCTTTCTTTGTTTCTTTGTTTGTTTGTTTGTTTGTAGGGATTTCCATCCCACCCACGTTCAAGTTTATGCAGCAGGTAAATGGTTGATTTATGGTGACCGACCTTTTTATCCGATCCTACTGATGGTGAAAGCACCAGTTGATATTCAAAACAATCACATTTGTTTTCAGAAAACATCGTAGCTGGTGCACGTTTTCCGAACCATCAACAGTAGGAATCCCTTTTCATAAGGGATTAACTCGCTGTTAACATTCAGAGTGCAGCAATTCTGGGAGGTGGCATCATACCATTCCGCCAAAACATTTCAACTCGTTATTGGTCTTCAAAGTACAAAAAAACATTATGTTGAAATTGGATGAAATTGGATCATTTCCACAAGGATCAGGGCACAATTCAAAAAGTAAATCTCTGAGATTCTCCACAACAGAAAGCTCAAAAAGATTTGATACCAACGAAACAATCTTATTTCAAAAACAGGCAGTGCTGAAATTACCAGATAATCTATTGTCTATCATTCACCTACATCTGTGTACTTTAAGGGGTAAATGTAGATAAATCTGTCCGAATTATGATATTTCACCAACCGCGGTCTGCTCTGAGACTCCCGGGCGACTGAATATTTCACCAACCTGGAATTCCCTGAAATAAGGGGATTTCCCTTACGAAACCACCATTTGGGGTGAGGTCGTGTGAGGTCGCTATAATTTGACCAGATAAATACACCAGCCTCATTGAGTGTTTGGGATGAAGGATCTGTTTTTGTTGAGCAACGATCAGCTTCATGACAAGGAGATTGCCGCTGCGAGAGACGATCGTTACTTCTTGTTCCACGCCGATGTTGCGTCGGGTCCGCACGCTTTGTGCCAGAAATGGCTGAAGGGTTAATCAGTTTGGGCAACTCTCCAATTAGTGGCATGTGAGTTCTTTGAAAAGTTCGATCAAGGGCTTTCCAAACGTCAACGTTACCGTGGCAGTTGGGGAAATTGGTTGGAAAAAAAAGATCCAGGAATTTGATAATTTCATGGGGAGTTGACCCCTAAGCAAGATGAAGGTGCATGAATCTGGCATATGATTTGGGAGGAACCTCCACTAGATTTACCTATATTGAATCAGAGATTTTTCACATTTCAACATCTCAAATTGCCTGGATTTTTTGCCCGCCCCTTAAATGACTTTGGAGGAAAATCTCCAAAAATCCGCCCCTACATTTTTTGGGGGGCCCGCAGATTGCATTGAAAAAACTGACCAAACTTTAGATGTCTTGTGAGACCCCAGAAACACAAAAAGATCATCACACGTACACCCCCTAAAACCAACGTGTCCCCTGAAAAGGAACTCTTTCAATAGGAAATACATCTTCCAACCATTGATTTTTTGGGGGACATGTTAGCTTTCCGGGGAGTAGCCCCTTTTTAGAAGTCTTTTTTTTGAATGCTTTCCATAAACATGGAAAATGCGTTTCGTGGTCTTTAACTTCCAGAAGTATGGTATATTTTGGGATGCTCCCACAGTACCATGTATATATATTTGGACGGTCTATTTGATGGGTAGAAAATCAAAAACGTGTGAAACCGCCGCTGTTTGTATTCCAGTGCCATATATTTTCTTCTTACATTTGATCCCACAGGATCCATGGTATATTTACCTAAATGAATGCCTTCTTTTCCATAGTTAAATGCAAGTCAAGTGAAATCAATACGCCTCTACACAGATGATATAGGGAATATCCATGAGTCAAATTTTCTTCGTTGACTAAGCAAAGCCCTTCCGCAAACATCGCCAATAGGAATTACATCCAGGCAGGACTTCAAAATTCACAGGGTACAAGTAGATAGCTACTGAGGTTACAAAACAAACAGTATAACCCTATACTTAGTAAGGGACGCATATACATATCACACCATTTCCACCGGAAAACTTCATCTCTTTGGCCCGCTACTATCTGAATTCTACAAACATGACGTGGATCATGTTTCCCCTGGCGACCTTGAAAGCTTGGTCGTTGCGATTTTCATGTTTTGTTGGGTCTTTTCTTAGGGGGGAATAAATCAATTTCTTGCAGTTCATAGCTTTCCCTACTGGTACTTGTTGAGTTGTTGAGCCTGACCGAGGACTGTTGTTTTATGTTGGAAGTGTAGTCTTAGTAAATCTTCACCCTTTCACCCCAATACTCCTCGAAGTCTTCTGGCGGCCGCTTGATGCATGACCCAGCGATGCATTGACATAGCCGACGGAGAAGTCGTGGAATTTCTATAAGCCCAGGGCATGCTTGATGCGTTGTGTCGCACGATCTTCTTCATCACTTTGTGCGCATAGAATTCGAACCTGAACATTTTTTCAATCTCTAAAATGTGCTCAAACAACCCCCAGATGTGTTCTGAAATCATCTTCCTGTTGTTGTTAAGTTGTTTTCTAGTTGGTGGTTGAACCACCCATCTGAAAAATATTAGCCCAAAGGTTCATCTTCCCCAAGTAGAGTGAAAATAAAAAATAGTTGAAACCACCGCCCAGAACGTCATTGGGACAAACAAAAACCAGCAACCACCGTCCAAAAAAAAACCAGCAAAATAGGTTTACACCCAAGAAAACTAACATGGAACCCAAAAATTGATGACTTGTAGATGTTTTGCCTTTACCAAGGGGCCTTTTTCAGGTTCCATGCTAGTTTTCGGGGGGGTACATTAATGGTTTTTTCCCACCGTTGGTTGCTTCCCCCAAGCGTTTTTGCCGGGACACTGCCGCTTCGTTCTGACGCAGTAGTTCCACGAATTGCGGTCCCAAAGTGGAGATCTTTGTCTCACAGTTCCAGGATAGCAACAAGCCAACCAAGCACAAAGACACCTGGAGCCACAAGTTTGGTCAACAAAAATTGCTAGGATACTTTCCATGAAATACGGGTTGTTTGATAGGGATCCTTACATGCTTTATTGTAATCCACACATAACTGGGTAGTACGATGATCCCCTGTATACCCTAAACAACCAAGGTTTTGTTCATTGCTCAAATGGATAAAGTAAACAATATCTGCTAGTAGATCTTCCAGATATATTTCGAATTTCGGATCTGAAGATGTGTAAAATGTGTAGAGTTTTTGGGTTGGAGTGTTTAAAGGCAACGATTTTGGGAAGAACCGGGTCTATATATCAAAATTATTCAGGCTCTTTCCAAGTGTTTCTTTGCCTATTTTCTTTGCCACCAAAAAAAAAAAACTAGTTGGTGGTTTCAACCCTTTCGAAAAATATGTCAAAATCGGAAATCTTCCCCAAATAGGGGTTAGATTTTTAAAAAAATGAAACCACCAGGGATTATACTACCCTTATGTGGGGATTTCTTCATAAACCATTACAAGAATCCCTATTAACCAACAAGTGATTCAATGGAAAGTTTGGTCGTTTTTTTTCGTGGCTCAACTCACCCCTGGCTGTGCCCAACAGCACCTTCTGTGTCGAAGAGATGGTGGCAGCACACTGCAGTACCGGGCCGTAGAAAGGGACCTCTGAAAAGGAACAAATCTTAGAAAACAGTGAAGCAAACCCAAAAAAATTCACCGCAACAAAGATGTTGAATGTTGATTCATGTTGATGTTTTTGGTAAGGCTTAGTCATTGCAAAAATGTGTAGAAACAGAATGTGCATGGCCAAATATTCATGGAAGTAGAACATGGAGCCCCAGATAGTGAGTGGTTTGTTTCCAAGATGGGACCATTTTTCACACTTGCCACACTCTTCGGATGCATGATTTTTTTTCTGCCCGGATGCAATCGTCTAATGACCATGCACATTCAAAACCCGGTTCTTTCAAAAGGGATTCTCATAATGGATTATCATAAACCCCATAAAAAAATGGGATGTATAAGTCCCCTGATATATCCCTACAGAAACTGAAGATTCGCAGGCGGATTATCACTTGCTCACCT
Organism: Breviolum minutum Mf 1.05b.01; assembly: GCA_000507305.1. Lineage (NCBI taxonomy): Eukaryota > Dinophyceae > Suessiales > Symbiodiniaceae > Breviolum > Breviolum minutum. Next base: position 113,980 of record DF239850.1, read on the forward strand.
GAATGTTTCGGTCAAGTTTCCATAGGCGGTGTCAAGGGCCATGGTGCAGAGCCACTAGGTGTCACGGAAGCTTCCACAGCACCCAAGGCTGCCTAATGGGAAGGTTACCACAACCATTTAAACACATCCCCAATCTGGAGGCGTTGTTTGCGAGTTTTTGTTGGGAGGGTGAAATAAGACCTGCTTCACTGAAACAAATTTTGTTGATTCCAACAAATTTGCCCAGCAAAAAAAGCAGGCAAAACAGGGCGCCATTGGGGGCCATTTTTAGCATCTGAATCTGCTACTTGCTGGGGTGAGGCCGTTGAAAAGACATTTTGGCCCAAGCTTTGTCTATGCTTCAACTTCGACGTTTGAGAAAGCAAGGCAGAAATTTGGGAAAAAAAATTGGGATCCCTGGGATGTGAACATTTACACATCCCAAAGCTGGCACAAATTGAGCGTTGCAACGACCTTTAGACACTTAGAATAACAAAAAAGTTCTAAGATATACTTCTAACACTTATATACAATATATTACAATAATTTACAATATAATTATGCAGAATCAACATCCCCACCACAACAACAACAACCACCACCACCGTCCTTAACCAACAGCTGTTAAGCCTAAGCCACACTAACCACTTGAGGTGCCCAACTCGAGGCATTAGCCTTGGATATCTGTGAAAAAAAGTTGTCGACTCCAAAGGATGGTGAAAATATGTTTCACTTGGAAAAAGCCTTGTTTTTGGGGGGCTTGACCTTCAAAAATAGAGGTCATTTGGGTTCCAGGTATATCTACATATATATATATATATAACCCATACCATCCATGGGACGGACGGTATATTCACCTACATTTTCATGGTTGATTTTTATGGTGTTCATGTAATTATATAAATATACCATAGTCCCATGGATGCTATGGGTACTGTTGATAGTTCAGAAATCCGGTAAACTCACCAAGTTGAGGTTGGTAGTTTATGCCATTATTTAAAAAAGGTTTCATACATCCCAGGTGGTTGTTTAAGATTTCAGCCGTCAACCCGTAGGATTTCTGAAGTATCAACAGCCAGTGAAGAAAACCTACAGTAGTGAAATGTACAGCTTATCACTTCATTGATTTGGGGGGTATCCTTCCAACCTATGGTCATTTGGATGGGGGAGCCACCCACATCTGCATACATCTGCTAAATTTAAACTAGACTCAACAAACCTCATCGGTTCATCAGACCGAGCATGTTGGATAGGTTTTGTTCAACATAGCCTGCCACAAGGGAACACCATCCTGTTTTTCGCTGAATTTCCGTGCTTCAAAACTTGGGGGGTCCAAAACTTGGGGTTTTTGGGGGGACTAAAGGTTGAGCTATCTTAGTCTGGTTGGTGGTTTCAACCCATCTGATTTTTTTCGTCAAATTGGGTTCATCTTCCCCAAGTTTCGGGGTGAAAAATCCAAAAAATGTTGAAAAATCCACCACCTAGGGATTATAAACTACCCTTATGTGGGGATTACTTCATAAGCCATTACAAGGATCCCTATTAACCAACAAGTGATTCAATGGGTTATTTTCTAGTAAACTAACACAGCAGTGGAACATCCCCCACTTTTTAATAGGAAAAAAACATCTTCCTTCATGGTCCATTTTCAGGCCTGCTATGTTAGATTACCGGCGCGTATCATCTTGGGCAACGAATTTCAAACCTAAGTCGCTAGACTTCGACACAACATCTGCAGTGCTGTTGCAGCCACATCGCTGCGCCGCGCCGACACCTGACCGGTTTCATGGGGTCATTTTTTGGGTACACCCTCACCCTGGAAGATTAACGACTGACCCATTTAGAAAGGAAAATAATCTGAACCAAACCTCCATGATTATGTTCCATGTTAATCTTCAGGGGTGTACTTTTGTTGGTGTATGACAGGTTCCGCTTGTAATGGCAAATCTATCATCCCTCTATATATTGCTATAGGTAATTTTGTCCCTCCTATGTAACCCAAACCCAACCACAGGGGCCCTTTTTGAAAATTACTCACTTCTCAACAAAAATACGTTCCCCACGAAATTAACAGCCAGTTTACCCTTGAAAGGATGGTTAACTTAAGGATGATCCTGCTTCCTTTAAAAAAAAACAAAACGGTCCCTTTTTTTGAGGGGCGAGCTGTTAAAAACTTCAGGGAGGGCAACTGCAAATTCAATACCAGATTGTTGCAACGATAGAGATCTATAGGCTACGATAGAGATTGCTCAGGGAGGGCAATTGTCGTACTACGATAGAGATCTATAGGCTACCTTTTAACTGGGGTCACCTTTTACCGGCGTTGGGTATATGTGGCTGGTTGGTGCTTTCAACCCCATCTGAAAAATATGAGTCAAAATGGGTTCATCTTCCCCAAGTTTCGGGGTGAAAATTCTAAGAAATCTTTGAGTTGCCACCAACTAGCTAGCTATTGTCAGGTATAAAAAATCTTTGAAACCATGGTTCCAGAGCGCTCCAAAAAAAAAGGTCATCCGCATTTGTTGATATTGATCCTATGGGGTGACCGCACCCGCACTCCACTCCGAAGGTGAAACATACACACGGACGAGGCAAAAGCATGGGAAGAAAAATGACCCCAGTGAAAACATGTAAAATAACCATCCTGGAAAGCCTAGTGTACCATTTTTTTAGGCAACTGTGGCTGGTTTTAGGGGTAAAGTGCATGGAAATTAACAGCAACTGGTTTTCCAGGATGTTTGTTTTGCCGGTGTGGATTCGAATCTCCGAGTCCCTCCAAGCAGGCTTAACACAATTTTGACAATTGACCTCACGTAGTACTTCACATTAACGTACCAAATGTCCTCTTTTGGTGCGATACAAGGTGTCCATGCAATTTGAATAAAACATATTATCTATACGTAAGTTGAGCTAAAACCAACCAATAGGTCGCCTGATTTACAGGGGTTGCATTTCAAGATCAGAAAACATCAGAAAACACTGAATCATGTCATCCGTCCCATGGACACCCTAGCACAATACTTCTTTTGGTAAGATTCCCACGCTCGTTACCAGTTATCTTGTCTTTCTTCCGTCTTTATCATGGTATTGTGAACAACAAAAACCGAAGCTGCTGGTGGATCGAAATGGAAACAGTCGAGCTGATGCTTCGAAAACCTACACCTTGAGATGGTCACGATGCTGAAGTATCACAAAATGCACCATAACAAACAATCCTGGAACAATGTAAAAAATAAAATTAAAACAAGTGGAACTGTCACAAGCAAAGATGTATTGGAACCCCCTTCCTTTGAAACCAAGTGACCAAGTGAGACAACGAAAATAGGATTTTTACGTTGGAAAAATTTAGCCCTCCAGGTTCAAAAAATCCCACCTGCACCAGTTGCTCCAAGGTTAATACCAACTCTTCATCGCCTTCGGCACGAGGCCATACCTTTGGATGATTTCGGACTGACAGGGAACACCTATATCTATATGGGTGTTTCCAAAAAATGGCGACCCCCAAATCATCAATTCTAATAGGGTTTTCCATTATAAACCATCCATTTTGGGGTACCACTATTTTCGGAAACATCCATATCCGATCCCATTTTTAATGATCGGTATATTATGACAGGATCCAATTTGTTCATGGCTTGTGAGATAAGCATTTCATCCCCCTTCATCCAAATAACCTTTCCCCAGTTGTATGGTGTATATATATATATATACCTATACATGAACATGGTTTATTTTTTGAAATGTGTAGGGAAGTATACCTTAACCTTACATGGATGATATGGGCTTGAAACAAAAGTAGATTCTCACTCCAGCGATTTCGGACCACAAAACAAAGGTTGCTCACCTTTAATTTCACGGCTAAAGAATATATAATTAAAGGTTAACCATTGGCTAAGTGTGTATTTCTCAAAAGGTGATTCAGTCGTGATTCATCATGGTAGAAAGTCAAAAGGATCAAACATTGCCAACAAAAAAAACATGAAACCAAGTTCACCGTAGATGGCAAACATGCGAAGTGTAATATCGATCGATGGTGGCTGGTGAAATAGGGCTGGTGTAAGATGAGAAGTATTTGAAGACATTTGGCGTAGATGTATACCTAGAACCCAAATGACCCACATTTGGGAGATTAAACCCATGAAACTGAAGTCAACCCCCAAAAAAATGTCAGTTGGAGGTATGTATGTATATATATATATAATTGATTAAACATCTTCCTAGTAAATTGGTGAAACTAACACCAAACGCCCTTGAAAATGAGCCATCCCAAAAGGAAACTTCATCTTCCAACCATCCATTTTCAGGTGCGAAAATGTTAGTTTCAGGGAGGGTAAGCGTACACAACTTGTATAGTAGCTAACCCCATGCCACCCCCCAACCAAAAAAAATGCCGCCACGTCTCCGCCCGCCAGACTTCGATAGCAGGCTCCAGCAACGTCAAAGATGACCTCGTCGGTTTCAAATGCTTGAAGTTCATGACACGTCTGGCTTTGACAACACTAAATTCCAAACGAGGCGGTGTTATTTTGTCACGGATCTGAGAGTGGTCAAAAAAGGGATATTTTCCCAAGTAAAGTTGAGAATTTCAAAAAAAACTATGTGGAATGCCCTTGAAAAGAGGCTCTTAACTTTTTTTCGCTTTCTATGAAATGGATCAAGGTACCGGAATTCGCACTGAGTTGGCTCCAAAATCGGTTTCTGATTTTTTGATTGGATCTTTCCAAGCCATTTACATCAGGCATGAAGATGATACCATGGAACAGTTGCTCAACAAAAATGCCATCCAGGAAGCGGATTCCCCCGCGAAAAAAAATAGGCCCATTATTTAAAAAAACATATTATCTGTATAATTGTAGTGAAACAGTACTTTTTCCTCCAAAAAAAGATGCCAAAATGAGATAATCAAGGTCGGCTGATTAGCATACGTTTCTACACAATTTTTTGCCACACCTTCCCACCCAGGCCACCAGAGGCCACCACTGGCACTACCAAGTGGCATGGCGAACCCCCCGAGACGTTGAACAAAGTGCACCTCGGTTTTGAAGGGGTTTTAGCGGCGAAGTGGTTCTTCCAACAGACCCTGACTCTGTGAAGCCCATTGGGTTTGGTGGTTTCAACCCGGCCCCTTGAAAAATATGCGCAAGTCAAATTTGGATCATCTCCCCAGGTAGAGCTGAAAAGAACAAATGTTTGAAACCACCACCGAGCTTAAAAGTGATGCTTAAAAAGAAACTTTGGAAATTGTGTTCCTGATGGTGAGGAAAAATTTAAAAAGGTTTGGAAAGCAGGGGTTGTTGGGAATAAAAACAGGGACTCAAAAACATGGGAAATTGATTGATTGATTGATTGATTGATTGATTGATTGGTTGATTGATTGGTTGGTTGATTGATTGATTGATTGAATGAATGAATGAATGAATGAATGAATGAATGAATGAAAAACCAAGTGATATACCACCACCAACTCCACCTTTGCTAATCTTCGGCAATTTCAACACGCTGGGTAACAGTCATAGACCTACAAGAATCACCTGTACAGTGCTCAACTGGTACTGCGTGTTTCGTCGGGATTGTCTGGATTTTGGGCATTCTGTGGAGATGTGCAAAGAGATGACTTCTTTTTGTTTGTTTGTTTTCGGGAAGGGGTGTATTCCTACAGATTCATGAAAATCTCACTGATTGAGCGCCAATAGCACCAATGAATATATAGGGCGAGGCCAAGTATAGTGAGGTACTGTCGAGACGAAAACGTGATCCATAAACTGCTATCATCCTATAAGCATTGTAGGACCTGTTTTCTCCACCGAAACGAAAGGATGCTGCCATCATGGTCATATCTAATATGAAATATATGTACATATACATATATATATATATATGTGCATATAGAGAGAGAAAGAGAGAGAGAGGGAGAGAGGGAGATCATTTGCATCAATCCGCATCGATATAAACATATACATATTATACGTATACATTTACATATACATATACATATACATATACATATAAATATACATATACATATACATATACATATACATATACATATATATACATACTAATAATATATATGTATGTATATATACATACACATGTACGTATTCAAATACCAGCCACTAGTCTACCATAGCAATGCAAAATGTGCACCATGCTGTGGATCTGTGCCCCGGAAATGCAGGTTCAAAAGCGGAATGCCTGGCATTTCCAAAATGTGAAGCATGGTAGGAAACTTTCATAGATTGTTTGGGGGTTGAAAATTTCCAATATCACCCATGTAAGATATATGTGTACCTACATGTATCATGGAAATAAGACACGCGATGATGATATGTTGCTTTAATGTCGAACGAGAACTCTTCGTTTTTGCAAACATGTGTTATGATCTTAACTTAAACATAAACAAGCCTCCATGCATGTGCTGATTGTTTCAGATGAGCTTCATCCATGATGCAATCAACACAATCATCATTGTTGAATCATCACTCTGGTGAATACATAAGACCTTAAGTCAGCATCACCAAATAACATAAATAACAATGATCTCACCACATGACCAACATTATGACATCACCAAAGAACAATAACATGATAACTATGATCAACATCATGACAACAGACCAAATCAGCCGCCAAATTTCTCCAAGCCCTCCCCTATTTGATGATGTTTGGATGCTTTCCAAGGTGCCTGTTCCTCCACTGGAACATGCACCAAAACTTGAGCACAGTCACGCCAATACATCTGACATACCTCTGGCCTCACACCACTGCTTGGCTAATAGGGATTCTCAGAATGACCCAATTGTAATGCCTGTATCAGTGAAGGAATAAAATCCCCGCTATGTTTCCCTCACATAGAGATTCTTGGAATAGGGATCCTTATAGTAAGGATTCTTATGCAGCTCACTCTAGTCCCAAAGCACTGGGTAAAAATTGATCCCTACCATGATCTAAACAACCAGCACTGCTCGCATGCAACATGCGCTTCAAACATAATACCTGTAAGTCCATCCAATCACAAAAGGGAGCCATTTGAGCTGCAAAACCTTTGTTACTGTGCATGAAATGTGCATGAGATCCCGGTTAGCCCAGGAAAAAAAACATACTAATCAGGCTATAATTATACAGCTCCCCTTTAAACAGCCGGTAGTATTCAACATGCACCTCAAAAATCAAAGCAAAGACTACCAGGGATTTTTTGTTTACAACACTTAATTTGGGTTCCCAAATACTGCACGTCCTGAGGTGACAATCTGGTAATATCTCATGTCACTCTTGATGAGTCCTCAACCATCGTGACCTTCATCCTCCCAACAATGGCTCCAAGACTCCATTTGGAGTGTTGGGATGTCTACCAAGGGTTGATTTCTTTGGGTTCCCAAAACCTCAAGTATGTTTTACCTACATTGATTGATATTTTTCTGTGATAAAATGTGGTTAAATATAGAAGAGATGGATCCTATGGTCCTACCGGTCAAGCATGGTTCCATTTTTTTCAAACGATTCTTTGAGAAGTGCTTTGTTTTTGACGAACTGCTTTGATTCGGATTAAAAAAACAGTTCCACGACGAATACACCCATGGAAATTTTGACGAATGGACACTGAAAATGTTGTGAAACAAATCTCATATATAAACTGATGATATTTTGGAGTATATTTATTCGTCAAGTTTTTGGGGGGCTGTAATCCTCCCAAAAATGGTGATTTTTAAGGAATAAACATCGATGTCTTTAAATTTATCCACCTGTTTTTTGTCCCCGGATCCTTTAACCAAAAATGGCCGCAACTCATTCTTCAGTGTGTACAAACTCCCTTATTGTTAAAATGATCTGAAGAATCTACACCCTTCCAAACAAACTACAGTAACCAACTTCAAGGTTTTCTAGTTGGTGGTTGAACCAACCCCATTTGAAAAATATGCTCGTCAAAATGGGTTTATCTTCCCCAAGTTTCGGGGGTGAAAATTCCAAAAAATCTGTGAGTTGCCACCAACCAGTTTTGTTGTCCTTCGTGGCTGGACCCCGCCTTGCCATGCAATAGACCAACCCCCGCGCTCGCACTGGAAGCTCCTGAGGCGTTGCCTGGGGGGAGTTTTGGAGCCCATATCAATCCATGGGAATTCTCCGTTCCAAAAATGGGTGACCCGCCGTTGGATTTCTAAAGGAATCCCAACAAAAATGCGGAAAAATGGTATGGCAAATTCTATGGCAAGTGGATTCTTTGTGTGATTTGCCAGAAGGTTGGTGACTTGCATGATTTGGGTTTTGTAATAGAGTTTATGCTTAATCTATAAGTTTATCATGTATGATGAAAAGAAAAGATATTTTGTTGGTTAAGAGATACCTTCCTTTTCAAGGGTGTTTCAAATCTATAAGTTGAAATCGACGTCGTTTCCGCAGCACGGTTTTGTGGAAGATCATTGGCAGCTTGCAACTGTGGCTCCATCGTGGTTTCTTGTGAACTAAGTTGGGGAGTAAAAAGGGAGTTACAAGTTGCTGCAGTTGGGAAGGAGTATAGTTGGGAAGCAGTTCAAAAGATCTCCAAACTGGACTTGTTTAAGGCTACAGCAATCCATTTTTACAACCACCAAACACCAGACACGTCATATGTTTTTAAATATATGTGTTTCAAATCATCTTTTTGAAATCCTACCCACACAACAAAACAAAACAACCCTATGATCCTCTAGATGCTGCCAACCGAATCCACTAAGATGGTTACCAACCACTTTTGGATTGGGATGCGAAACCCTGGATGCCAATCACCATTCGGATTATCGGATCCTGAGCATCCCAATGTATCACCTGGATTCTTGAACTACTATGAGTGAACGAGGTTCCCAAAAAAATCCAACAAAACTCCAAAAGGGAAGTGTTTCAGAATAAATTCAGTATAGCTCTGCTGCTTCAAGCTCGGGCGTTTTTTGAACGTTACGTACCCGGACTCCCGGAAAGCCGATTGAAATGAATTTCCAAAGGACATCTTGTACACAAAAAGCAGTTCAGTTGATGGCCACGTCATATCCCTTCTTCCCTTTTACCATTTTCCTCCCCAACAGTGAATAATAACCCAAGCTTATGAATGAAGCAAACATCTTGGAGGGACCTTGCTTCCATGACGGGAGGAAGAATAAACAGATTTTGAAACCGATAACTTGCCTGGCTATCACATTCCAACAAAACCCTGGAACAGCCCCGCAGGTATCCCAAAGTCAAAGTATGGAGGGTCCAGGGTATGTTCCAGATACGAGTAGATAAAAAGGCAAAGTTCAACTATCTATCTTCAACAGAAAATAGAAATCGTAAATAACCCACCTCGGGCTCTTTAATTGACTATCTGCACTTCTCTTCAGCCAACCAAACTCACCCGAAATTCACACCTCTAAGCACAGCTTTGCCCAGGTTTGAGCTAACGGACGCACGTCCTGGCATGGCACCAGGTGGATGAAAACATTGCAGAATGGATTGGAGATTCACCTATACCCTATAAACATCTATAAACCACATAATTTTTTGAGTACATTGATAGACAATGTGAACAATTTTTTCTAGGTCAATCAAAACGTGTCAGGATGTTTTTACAGACCTGAAATGTTGGGCGAAAAATCCTTCAAGCTCAATCGCCTTGGCAAACCTACCATGAGCTGAACGGCTCGTATGCATGTTTCATCCAACAATCTAAGAGTCAAATGGCCCCCTTGTGGAAACAAACCACTCATCTACCCTTCCAAACGAACCACCCCCCCTCCGTTTTTCATTTTTCATGTGGCACCAATGATTGACATATGAATAAAAATTTTCAATCACAAGTCCGCTGTCCTCCAGTAATTCCGCTGCTGCTTTAACGAAGTCAACTTCGCCTTCAAGGGCACGTTGTTGCAACCCCACAAACCATGCTTCCGTGGCGACACCTTTGCCGCGGCACAGGGCACAGCACGCAGCCAAGGCATTCGGCAAAGCGTCCGGTGAAACCGAAACGCGGGATGCCTTGAAGAGTAAAGGCACTGCCTGGCCCAATGAGTCTGACAAAGTGCCAGGTACACATCATGTTGGGTATCGATGTATATATGCTGTATATCCATATTATTGTATTTATATATATACTTAGAACAATGTATATATTCGACAATGTATCTAGTGTCCTTTTTTTGAGAACAATCCTGCACTGTAATGTATTGAAAGATCAAAACCTCAGTATGCGAACTCTTGGCCAATGTTGATCTTCAGCTTGTATCTTGCTACCACTGTAAGTCTTCATACAGAAAACTGTCCCAAAATCAATATGCAACTCGAAGAACCGAAAATAAAAATAAAAACCCGACCACTGCCACATGCAATTTATTTATCATATTGTTGTCCAGTTTACCTCATATCTTCAACCCTGTTTGTCCGGCATCCTTTCTCCAAAGCCGAGGCCCAGAAACACCTCTGCACAGGGCAGAGATTCCAAAAGTCGCAAGGTGGAATCCAACAAAGGGACTCTCGCCTCGGAGCTTCCTATACGTCTCCTCAGTGATGCGGTTTGAGCCGGTTTGTTTTTTTCTCAAAACGTCTTTCAGGCAACAAAAGGGGAGTTAAACAACTCATATATGTATATGTTACCCTCCAGGGAACTAGCATATCCCACCTTGGGAAAAGGAAAATCATCTTCAAAATGCCATTTTGGGGGGATAGTTAGTTCCCTGGAGGGTATATATATATATATATCCCATTGGATCCATCGGGACGAACGGTATATTTACCCACATGAATCTATATAGTTGATTTTTAATGGTAAATTATGTAAATTGGTGGTAAATATACCCTCACATGAATCCTATATATATATATTACAACGAATGGATACCAAAAATGATGCTTTCGAAATAGTGTCTTCTTTCAAATGCAGCTAGTTGATGCGATTTGGGGTATCAATGTAGAACATTGAACTTTTGGATGATATTCATCACTACTAAACTCAGCAGAAGAGGTCCTAGAAAGGATCATTCCAAAGATTCGTTGATTAGCTGGAGTGAGGTTTCACACATTTTTTTAGGCTTTATGACACTGTGACTCTACATTTCTTGAGACGCGGGAATCTGCATAGTACCTGCACGTGTATTTTAAGTAAACCAAAAATAGATTAATCAAATAATACATCAAAAGACTAAAATCAACAACATAGAAGTAAGCAAAATCTACAAACAAATCTTCATACCAACTAATCTTCATACCAACTCAATGTGGTGATGGCTCGTCCAAAGAATTCCCCCAAGATGTAAACTTACCATTTTCGGGTGGTTTTCGCAACCTTCGTCCTTGAGTTTGGAACCAACCTATTGTATATATAATATTATAATATATATATATATACACTTAATATATATATATATATATGTATCTATACGTATATATATATATAGGTCACCTTTAAAGCCACACATCCAGCAGGAAGACTTCCAACCACTTCCACCTCCTAAACTTGGCAACAAAGGCCAAAGCGTCTCTGGTATTTGCAAAACCTTCGTAGCCACCTGTGATGTGACTTTTTTTGGGCATCCCGTTTCCTGAAGGTGGCATGTGAGCCACGAAAAAAAAACACCAGTGACTTTCCATGAGTCATACTGGTTGTTTAAGTTATAGGGATCCGAAAATGTCATGGCTTGTGAAATAATCGCTATATACCTGGATAGTATATAATCCCCTATATAACCCAACCAACCAGGGTGTTTTTCATCGCTCATGTGCGCTTGTGAAGTGAAATCATAGTATTCAAGATCAGCTGCTGAATTTGGGATTGTCGATGGCTTTTGAGAAGAAACAAATCCGGGCCAATTCATATCAAATGTTGCCATATTTTGTTGACTTACCATTTGATATTACCAGGTCTTAAGTCTTAAACGCCCAGTAAGTCTTAAATTATTTTTCTTGACTTACCATATTCAAGAAAGTCAACAATTCAAAAGAATTCAAGTTTATCCTCCTGTAAACAAACATAGTTGCCTGGAAATCCCAATTTTTCTTGGTAGATACCATCAAAAATGGTGGATTTTCGATTGCTAATGTTAGTTTACTGGAGTGCAATCTGAAAGAAATTCAAGAAGATTCAAAGCCACAGTACCAAATCGAAAAGTTGCTTCAGTGTCACAGGAAGAAGTTTGGGGAATTTGTTTCTATGACCTACATTGGCCTAACAGTTGTGTGTGTGGACTCTGTGGAATCACGCCTGACCAACACCAGCCAACTCTTTCTTTGGACCACGCAAAGTTTTGGCATACCTTAACCGCGGCAAAGTGAGACCACTCCTAAACGGCATTCTTGTAGGTTCAATGTTAAACGCCAAGCACTTTTCAGTGCATCAAAAGAAAACCACATAAAAACTGCCAAGCTCCTCAGAGAATACCCACAGTTTTTGCCAAGCACATATGTAAAAAGCTGAGGAAAATCCAACAACTGTGGTACTGGCGAATCCTTTGACTAGATTTCATTGATTAGCCTATGACTTTGCCCCGCCTTAAAGGAGTGGGGTCAAGCATCTGTCCTTTCAGTCCGTTGCAATAAAAAAATGGGCTGTTAGCAAATAACCTCCACAAAGCTACCCCACACCACCCCCCCCAGGAAATAAGAGTGGAGTTTCTGGGCGCCTGCCTTGTTTCATGCGACTTCAAAACGTTTCGATGGTGGAAAAAGAACTCATGAAAGAAACATATCTAGTTGGTGGTTTCAACCCATATGAAAAATATTAGTCACCACTCCTCGACGCAACACCGCCCAGCTCGAAAGCGTGACGGCATCCCACTCGCAGACGTGGGTCCTGACTGAGCTCCTTGCTCACAAATTATGAATTATCCATCCTTTACAAAGATCCGAATCGGTTGATTCTCTTTTCAGCCGGTGGATCAGAAAAGTCATTCACTGGCACTGGCACTTTCAAGAATGCACCAGAGAAATCAAAAGAGAAATTGTCATTCAAACGTGGAGATCTACCTTGATGAGCTCCATTCTCATGGTATTTGCCTATGGAGTCAGTAGTGCACAAAAGTCGGGGTCTTGCTGAACTACCAAGATGAGATGATGAGTGCATGAATGGCTGTGAAAGGTACAAATCAAGAGTGTGCAGTAGATCAATGTCGGTAATCTTCTTTGTGAAAGACATTGATCTTAGCTTCTGTACCAAGTAGACTAAGTTCCCCTTTGATCTTTCAGAACTGAAGGCTTGTAAGAAACATTCAGCAAACCATGCATCTCCGCCACCAAGTTCTCGAGGCAAATATACGAGAAGTCCCAAAACATGACCATGGATATGTTTCTGTCTCCAACAGAGAACTAGACCTCGAGTCCCTGCATCCATGTTCTGTACTAACAAAGCGTCACCTGTTTCCAGCAAAACTGAATAAAGCTGTCCATTGAAGGATGCCATACCGTTCGCAAGTCCACCTTCATCAAAAGCCGCTTTGAAAGATCCAGCGAAGCCCAATCCAGGCCTTGCAGTTCGTGTAAAAGACCAGCACACCAATAAAACAGGTCCAATCATCGCGACTGTATTGCTTGCAACGCTTTTCATCTTGTTTAATGCTACTGCAAGACGGTAACCTGCGAGCTGTGCAAAATCCCAGATAGGTTGAACTAACAACGTGAACGACGATGTCAAGAGCAAAGGATCAAGTAAAACGTATTGATAGAGTGCAAGTACATCGTCACTTTGTAGAACCCAGTCAGTCTCGAGAAAACGAACATCTCGAAACATGTATCTTGTTGCCCAGAAAATTTGTGCAAGAACGATACATAACATGGTTGTAAGTACTTGCATTCTCTGAATAACCGTCCCTTCGTGTTCCCCGTGTGGACCAAAAGTTTTAGAAGATCTCTTTGAAGAATAGGATTCCCACACATTGTTCAATGGTCTACCGGACACAATGTAGTCTGCTGTAGGACATGCTTGTCCAGGCAGCTGCTGCTGGTCCCCAGAGTCCTTCCCTGAAAGAGGATTCGTTGGAGTATCTCTTGATGTCATGGGTTACCATGAACGTCAAAACGACCATAGCTGGGAATATCTTGAAAATTTTCTCACGCATCCGCCGGAGTTTGGAACTCATTTCAGTCTAATTTGTAGCGAACGATATCTCGTTCAATTGTTTATCGAAGCCCTGGCACGCGCCGTCTATACACGACGCAAGACGCTTAGAAGCGCAAGTTTTCCAGGGTAGAAATACCTCGAAATCTGCTTCAGTTTTTCCGCGAACTTACGACAGACTATGGTCATGAACGTATACACCCCGCAAAGAATGCACAAAATCCCCAAGTGTGTATATGCAGAGAATCCGGCTCTCTGTGTTGCACCGTAAAATCGTGTTGCCTTTTCAAGTGCACTACTCTTTTGTGTTGGGATGTCAACTCTCCATCTGCTAAAAATAGTTCTAATGCAAAGAGACAATCTTGACAGAACTGCAAGTGCTCCTCTCTCCAGAAGCTCAATGGAGCCATGAAGTCCGTAAAAACGGTTTCTTACGCTGCCAGTGCACCCGCCGCTCAGTTCCCGGCATGGTCCTGCAGACGTTTTGTTTGTTTCTACTACAGTTCCAAACAGGAACGGTGCTTCTTTGTCACCCTGTAGAGACGAAACAGCTCTGTATTCGAAAGAGTACGGCAAAGAACCCGAAGAATCTCCTTCTTCGGCATATATAGACATAGATAGCGTCCAACAAATTGCCCAGTGAGCGGTAGGTGTTCTCGTTTCAGATCTTTTCTCACTTTTGGCTGTATAGATTTCCGAATGATGTCTTCTCTTCTCGAGAAGAACTCTTCCAGTTCATCTTTGGCAACTTGGTCAGCTGCCATTTCAATCCTGTGAAATGCGTCTCTTTCCACTGGATTCTGGACAAACAGTCAACAGGTTCTCATGTGTCGTTTTAACTTTCGTCGAAGCATTGCTTGAGCCAAATGGCCCAAAATGTGAATCTTCCCCAAATAAGGGTGAAAATAAAAAACATTTGAAACCACCACCTAGATATTTTTGTCAAGTTCAAATCTTCTCCAAGTTTCGGATTGAAGATCTATCGAAAGGTTGTTTGTTTGAAATCTGTCGCTGACTGTACGTACTCTGCTGAGATCATCGATGAAAAACTTCAGGTGAGTGGATCTAGAAGGGTTGGATAATTCATGTGGTTCCTTTTTCTTTGTTGGATAGTTGGAAAAACCAAACATATTTGTTGAAATCACGCGAAGTAGTGGGGATTCACCCTGGTAGTATCAGTAAAGAATAACCTTGAACAAATCCAAGAATCCCAAAAAAACACTTCGGCAACTTGATAAAGATTGTGAAAGAAACCTTCCCATCTTATGTGAACAGAACCACACTGTTTGCTTGTTTACCCTTCTCCTGCAGAAAATTTCACCAAAAGTCCAAATATATACATCTGAAAAGAAAAATCCATGAGATCTGTCAAATATCTACTATCATGCCCAACAAAGATGCCAGTTTTCCACTCAAAATCCACTCAGGGAAGGGACCCATGGAATTTCATGGATTTTTTCAAAAATGTATAGTGAGTCGCAGAGTGGGAGAGACCTTCTTACATGCTTGCTACCACAAGTCATGTGATGAATACATATATATTATATATATATACTTAAAACCCATTCTAAATTGCAGGGGTTTTATGACTTTCAAGTGCATAAGGTTCCCTCCTCGCAACACTCCAGTTTCTCTTCGCCCCCGGGGTGCTTCGAGATGATCCACAGGAGCACTTCTGTTTCCTGGGCCGATGGCGATTTTTATAGGAACAAAAAAAAAACAAAACGAAAAAAGCTGCCGGCCAGGAATTGGCAAGTTGTGTGATGTAGGTTTGTTTGTTTGAAAAAACGGGTTGGATTTTTTTCTTGTACAGCTGTTGTTGTTTTTTCCAAAAAAATGACCCTTTTTTTTTGGCTATGACCTTTTTGGTATAGTTCTAACCTTTGTAATCTCAAAAAAATCAAAAGGGGGTTGTTTCTGCATGTTTCTGCACTACTCATATATATGGGGAGAAAGAAAAAAGACAAGCCAAAATTTATATACAGTAATGGACTCTCCAATCACATGGAATGACGACTATGGAAAAACCTATGCGCCCAATCTTTTTTTTTGAAAAGACACCCGGTTCCGAAAAAAAAGATACCCCATTTTTCTTTATAAGGCCCCTGGTATGGCCATGACTCCATGACATCATACCTGGTGGTTGAACTCCCAATCCAACTGTCCCAGAAAAAGATGGGCAAGTCACTCAGTGGGAATCATTTGTCCCCAAATATTGTACGGGTCCAAAATTGGAAAAAAAACATCTTTGGGTCTTTGGGTCAACCACCACCGAAAAAGCTTCAGCACCGGATCCAGTCACCCTCCATTTTCGCCAAAGATCTCTCTCTTGGGATTGCCATCCATCTTGTTCTGCTATCTTCATCAACTGCCACAAGCGTTCTAGTGCTGAAGCCTCAGTCGATGCATCTCAAAACTCTTGGGTCCTATGTCCAGGTTGCTTGGAGCATCGCTGATTTGGGATTGGCGGCCCGCTTACAAAGGGTGGAACCCATCCGGTCCCCCCCAAAAAAATGTCATACATCTTGGTGGTGAAGAGTAATTTGCATCCTGTTGTTTTCATCATGGCGGTTGACATTTTCCAAGGTACACCCATTTCTATATACTAGTTGGTTTTATGACAGGATTTATCATGGGCAATTTCAGAATCCACATAAACCTTGGGGTTCTGTTAACGAATCTGATTCATAAGATGTCATAACTCATCCAAACCTCATCATGTGAAGAACATCTTGTGGTCCACAAATCTTGAAAGGTGTGATGGATCCAAGGTGGAATGATGCTAAGAAATCACCAAAACCCCAAACTGCACGGGGGTAACCATGCCATTTTTTGGCGTTTTTTGTGAAGGGGTAGCAAGACCCAACAAAAAGTTGACACGTCGGAAATGGGAAAGGATCACCTTTAATTGATTTGTATCATGATATCACTCTCTCAGAAACCCTCTCCAAAGAACTTTTTAAACGACCTCTCCATCAGGAGGTATTTACGGACGATTCATCCGCAATTGCACCAGTTGAGAAGGGTCATTAAATATCCTATTCCACGGGATCCATGGGACTGGAACATATAATATTTACCTACATTTACCATTAAAACTACAGTATATCTCTATAACCATCATTCCAAGCTACAGCAATTAAAACGGAAAAACCATTTTGACATGGATGTTTCCGAAAATAGTGGGTTTTCCCCCCAAATCATCCATTTTGATAGGGTTTTCCATTATAAACCATCCATTTTGGGATACCACTATTTTTGGAAACACCCACATGACAAAAAAACAAAGAGCTCTTCAACTCGTTGCAGGTCGGGTGACCAGCAAACTCGGTCGCTTGGGCGTGAGCTGCCAACGCCTCACGCCCAAGTCACGTGGGTCACGTTGTGGAAGTTGTGGTTGGATCGATTTTACTCAGGGGTTGCTGGGGGTCCATTTTTTCAGTTGGGTAAATTGAAAGTGATGGTTTTTGAGCACTTGAAGCTGCTTTGTTTCTTTCAGGTTGATGTTTGTTAGTTTTGGGTTGAATCATGAGAATATCCCAACCCAAATTAAAGGAAAAGATCTTGCGCAAGTCACCAATTGGGAATCATCACCTTTACCCTAATTTTCTTTAGGGGTGGCCAAAAAAAACAACAACAAATCTTTGGTCAACCACCAAGCAATGTTTTGGAATCAGATGGTGCTGTATCAAATTCGGATTCCATTTGGATTCGAATGAACATGAGATTGTCAGTAAAGATCTTCAACACGAGTCTAATTACAAGTGTTCTTGATGACACTTGGAAGACCAAGACTCGTTTCATCCTTCCAATTGGGGGGGAGGGAAATTCTTTTTGGTGCCTCCAGGTTCCTCCTTCGCCCCTCAGGCGCCTGATGAGTGTCCACAAAGCATCCCTCAAATTCCACATCTCATCTGCTTCATCTCGGAAGGTGCTACAAGGCGTGCGGGAGACGTATATGGGTGTTTCCAAGAATAGGGGTACCCCAAAATGGATGGTTTATAATGGAAAACCCTATTAAAATGGATGATTTGGGGGTACCCCTATTTTCGGAAACACCTATATAGATGCCCCATAAGATTCTACCACTTACGTCGTATGTGAGCTGCCAGGCTACCGAAGACACGAATCATAATTTATTGAAGCAAGTTCCATTGTTCAGAAATTATGGACAGGAAGTCTGAAATCTTGTAGTTGGAAAATGCATCTTTGAGTTGTGTCAGTCGCGTTCCACCATAGCCACCCCAAATTGAGGTGAAAAATTGTTCCACATGATCGTGACTCGTGCCTTCTTCATTCAACCCATGATGAAAGCTGGTATCTGGTGACAATGACTTTCTAGTTGGTGGTTGAACCACCCATCTGAAAAATATGCGCAAGTCAAATTGGATCATTTCCCCAAGGATCCGGATGAAAATAATAACTATTTGAAACTACCACCTGCTTGGATGTCCCAGGAAGTTAGTAAATGATGAGTAAGTGACTTGGGTTTTAACCCCAATATACCTACTTATCAGTAGGTTATATCCCACCTGTTTCATGCCAACCTTTGGCAGACCTTTCGTCCCTCCCGGCTTCTTTCTTTTTGAAGGTGCTGAGGGTATAAAGGACTATTCCTAAGATATTCTATGTTAGCTACAACCCCGGAAAGCCCCTTAAAAGGATAAGGGTTTATCAAGTGCGCCTTGATTTATGCGACTTCAAAACCCAGTACACCCCCGAAAACTAACGTGACAATAGCAAATGGACCCTTTCAAGATGTATCTCAGATGAAAAATGGTGTTTTTTCCATTGCCATCTTCGTTTTCTGGAGGGTATATACAGTAATTTTATCCTCAACCTCAACCGCCAACCCACCACCACTGTGCCCCCACCTTCCTTCCATGCAGCTGCCAGCATGGCAGAGAGCTGAAAGCGTCTCCAAGCAGCATCCAACTGGGCGAAAACACGACGAACGTGATTTAAAACAGGGGTCATGATGGGAAATTCCTCACAACTGGGCAATTGCTCCCTATACTTCTGGGCAAATTGTCCTATATTTCCTAAACCTGAATTGTTTGGGCATTTTCGAGGGATTCCGTTATAAAGAATTATCAAACGGGGGTCATGATGAACGACCAACCCAAACTTCATGCACTATGCGAAGGAAAATCCCTGAAAAACTACCAGCTATATACATGTTGGATCATTTTGGCATTAAATTTGCTCCCCTCAAAATGTGTACTTTGATGATCCGTGTGCAACTTAAGAAACAAATGCATATACATGTGGCGTGCGCCAAGCAAAATTGGGACAAATTCAACATCTATATCTCACTTTATAGTTCATCAAAGAATTGAGTAGTGGGAGTGCATTTTTATCTAGGTGGTGTGTGAACCACCCATTTCAACAATATGCTTGGTCAAATTAATTGCAATATACTTCCGCAAAGATCTGGACGCCATTTCCCCTAGCCACAATTCTTTTGGGTGATGTCAAGCATGGGAATTTTTCGGGTTTGTTGATGATAAATCTGTTTGGCTCTTGATTTTGTTTGACAGGTAGGTGCTGGTGACTAAATTTCATGGATAGGATATGATAGGTATATCCGGTACAGCCTATATATATCTGTATGTGCCTTTCGTACTTTGACAAAACTTGAAGCAAAATTTGGGTGGTGTACCAACTATTTCGAGCATGCACCCAAAGATAGAAATCACCAAACATGGAGTGTTCTGGGAGGATAGTACCAACTTTGACCAACCAGAACGATAAGTCATCATGTTTGGATTTATGGGATCTCCTCCATGGAGTCTTAGAAGACTTTAGCAATGAAAATGTTCACATCACATTTTCAAGTACCGATCAAAAAGAGGTAGGCCGCCACCATTTTCAGGTTTCGTGACACCATTTTTAAGGGCTGCTTTTGGGGTGTGGTGATTTCAGATTTCCCTTACAGCCGTATCCGTACAGCTTTCGATCGATACAGGCGATGTCCAACAAAAATTCCCAAACCTCCATCCACCTCAACATGGATTTTGTCCGAAAATATCCATAGGAAATGATGGATTTTTTAGACATGTCCATGGTTTCAACAGTTTTCGTACCCTCGAAAACGTTGAGGTCGCACGAATCAGTTCGACGACCGAATCTTTCATTACACTCCGGCAAAATGAGAAATGTACGGTGAATGGTGGTATTTAGCAGGCAAGAGAGGTCAGTTTACCGGAGAGTATTATATATATATATATACATACACGACATCTATGTATTTATATATTATAAATAGATTGAGATGCAAAATACCTCCAAGTGGCCGCCAAAGGCACTATCATTTTTAGTAGCCTGTAAACCTTCATTTGCCACTGTTCCTGGGAAGGAGAAGCATCGAAAATCATGTAAATATACATATATATGTATGTATATTGAGAGGCCTAGATCTTTAGGTATGACAAAAAAATGCCTGCCTTTGGTGGGCTCTTTGGATGAAAAGGCACAAATGTTACACCCTTGGAAGACCCCCGGAGTATATATGTACATATATCATGTTATGTAAATATACAAATATATCTAAATGCCATATACAATGTATACATCATACATATAGATACAAATATATATATATATATTTATATATTTACGTATATTCAATACCAATACAGTATATCTCTTCCTCCAAAAAAATGCTCCCAACCCTTCACCCTGATTTTCGTCTTTTGGACACCTCTGAGGCATTCAAGTACAAACTTCGAGGTGATAGGAATCGTGTCCAAAGTTCAATCGCCTCCACGACCGGAAATTTGCCGGAAATTTTCCGGGTTTGAAAGGGCCTTTTTTTAAGGAAAAATCCTAGCAACAACAACAAAACAACAACAACAACAACAACAACAACAACAACAACAACAACAACAACAACAACAACAACAACAACAACAACAACAACTACTACTACTACTACTACTACTACTACTACTACTACTACTACTAC
The DNA here is from genome assembly GCA_000507305.1 of Breviolum minutum Mf 1.05b.01. Taxonomy (NCBI): domain Eukaryota; class Dinophyceae; order Suessiales; family Symbiodiniaceae; genus Breviolum; species Breviolum minutum. The sequence continues at coordinate 134,976 of DF239850.1, forward strand.
TACTACTACTATACCAGTTGTGGGAGGTCTTGCGATCCTTCCACAATAGATCCAGTTTCATGATTTCTTGGGTGGTTGATGATCCATATAATCAAGTTGATTAAGAGATTATCATGTCATATCATCGGGATTCCACATGTCAAAATTGTTGTTTAACTCGGCAACCGAAAGTTGTTGGATACACACTTAGTATCTGATTGATATGGGGTTACAGCAAACCAAACAAACCACTAACGCAGGTCATCTAGAGCATAGGACCATACCTCCAAAACTGTACTTTCGATTCATAGTTCCCTGGGTAGACTCCAGGAAACTAACATAGCAATGGAAAATCCTGGTACTTACCTCCAAAAAATGGAAATGTTGTCCATGGCTGATGTTAGTTTAACCACAAGAAACAACATATTAGTTAACACATGCCTCTCACATGTACGTACCATCCATTTCTACTCCGAGATTTCCGAGTTCCCCGCACCTTTAACTTACAGGACGTGGAAGGACTGGAGCGCCTCAAAGTGGTTAGTTAAGACACAAAAAATGGACCCCGATGCACCTACACAACTGGTTGTTTGGAGTGAATGGTAAGCAAATACATGAACCCTTCCTTGAATGTCTGGGACATGTTTTTTTGTTCACCTGACCTATTTCATCAGGTCATTGGTCATCCTAAATGTTGTTTTTCTTGTAAGGGCTGCACTCCTGATTTTTTTTCAGATCACCGGCCAAACCTCCATTGTTTCTTGCAACACCCACAAACCTTCCTACTAAACCCAAAGATACCCCAAGGTTAAAAAGGGAGGAAGATATTTGTAAGGTTTACCCTCCAGGAAATTAACATATCCCACCTGGGGAAAAGGAAAATCATCTTCAAATATGCCTTATCAGGAGGATATGTTAATTCCCCGGAGGGTAATACAATGAACAAATCATACGTAAACCATTCTCCGGGTAAAGGCTGGCAAGTTTCCCCAACATGTGTCAAGTGTGAGTTTGAACTCTTAACGAAAATGTTTTGAGTTTACTTTGGGCTTTCAAAAAAATGAAACGTGTTTGGTCCATATCTTGCACGTGTTTTCCAAGCAAACGTTGGTTCATACTACGACTTAGGGAGTTGGTGAATCCTTGATGAATCCTTGACATTTGGGAAGCCATACCTAAAATAAACTCAAGCAGCTACGTTTTAACCACCAACCATTGGATGCACTTCCCCTAAAGATTTTCTTGATATCTTGGTAAGGAGTATTGTATACGGGAAATAGACTGACATCTCTTGAATCGTATCCATCATCCAATCCACGTGTCGTGAAAGGAACGAGGTGCAGGAGGAAGTCAGCTGCATCCAACAAGTCATTGCCAAATAAAGGAAGGTCAAGCAAAAAACTGGCCTCAAATCAAACGTCACTTCGGGCCATGAAAACGACATTTCTTGGATTATAAAACAATCCCAAGATATAGCTGGTTTGTGTAATTCATTCAGCCATTTTGGCATTTTGGACCATAAAAGTTTAAGCCCTTTGAACCTTGACGTACTTTTCCGCCTACTAAATAGGCATCATCACCCAAAAGTTTTTGAAGGTTAACCCATGCTTGGCTAAGAAATTAAAGACAAGATGCCAGAAAGCCGAAGGAGCCAGGTTTTCTGCCATGTATAGCTTTTCTGGAAGAGAAAATGTGGAGTCATCATGAGGGAACCTCCCTCTTTTCGGAGTACCTTTTTGGAGCTTTCTAAAGCAAAGCACCGGACTTCTAGTAAATCATCATATACCATCGTTTAAGATTGGAACGAAGAAGAAAAACACGTCGACTCATTTCAAATCCTCTCATCCCCCCTAAAGAACGTTCCGTTGCCACACAAAAGCCGTACCTTCCAGTGGTTGAGTTTCCTGACTCTTGGGGAGGCCTTGCCTTTTTCTATAACATGGTAATTCATTGCCATCCCGTCCTGAATCCTGACCAGCTTTTTTCTGAAGATCTCGTATCAACTCCATTCAGCTTTTTTCTCAGACGCCAAAAAAAGGCAAATTCAACTGGAAAAAACATTGAATGATTTTTTCTTAACGATTTGGGAAATAATGCATTCTTTTTTTTTGAATCTGGGAGAACGATGTCATACAAAAAAGTAAGAATTCCTTTCATACAAGATTCCAAAGAATGCACCACCACCACGGTGAAAGAAAATACGTGTTGTAAGCATGGATTTGGGTCAAGGACAATATTAACTCACCATGCAACCTAAATATACCAAAATGTCCTGTTCAGTTTCCCTTACCAAACCACCATATTTAGTTTGCGAGGGAAACTGCGGGTTTCGCCATAAAATCATTTGCACCGAACCATGTGGAGTTGGAAGAAAAGCCCAACAACTCTTCATTTCTTTGACCGGCAAGCACCCAACCCAACCATGTATTCCAACTACAGCAATCACAAGCATCAAACTTCTGAAAAAACAACTATGACACTTCAAGAAAACCAATCCTTTCTTGTTTGATTCGAGCGTCTTTTAGAAGGAAAAAAACACAAATTCCAAGCCGAAACGAATAGATTCGCCACTAGGTAAGGAATTTGTTGCGCAGATTTTTCCGGCCAAGAGACAGCAACATCCCAATGCTGGCATCGTAAAGCTTCAACTGCAGCAACTTTGAAACGTTGACACAAGTCCTCAGTTGGTAGCTTTTCGCCAGGTGGACCATTAATTGGGCCTTGTCTATAGAGGTATATATATATATATATGCATATACATATATATATGTATGGTAATAAAAAGTACTTATTTTTTGGGAGCGAGCAAATTTGTGAACTGTCAAGTCAAAACAGGTTTGTTTGTTGTTTCTTCAGGTGCATTTTGTTTAACCAACCTGAGCAATCATCTTGGGTCTGATTTTTTGGAGCAAGTTTGGACTTTGGTCATTGGTTTTTTTAATCTGAGAAAAACCCTGAATTCTTGGTAGGGGAAGGATTCCCTTAACTTTCCTCACTAACAGATCCCACCGTTCCCTGGAGGGCAGCCATTGGCTCATGAGCTATTCGGCCAATGTTTGCGTGATAATGAATTTTGGTGCTTTGCTATTCTAGATAGATACAAAAAGTAGGGATTACTTTCACACAAAATTCCAAAGCATGCACCACTACCATGAAAAAAAACACGTCTTAACCATGGATAAATTTTCAGGCCATGTCTTTTCAAGTCAGTTTCCCTTACCAAACCACCACAATTAGTTTGTGAGGGAATTCATTTTTTCAGATTAATTCATCTATACTTTCCCATCAGTCTCCGCAAGTTACTTTTCTTAAACCTGAATGGTTTGGGCATGTTGGGGGGAGATTCCCTGATCCTAAACCACCATTTTGGTGCACAAACCCCAGCCCGGTGTACCGTGTCTCGTCAAGTCGCTGGCGTGAGCTTCTCCGGCGATTCGATGTCACCAATGCGACCTGATCGAGTCCAGTTCCGAAAAAAAAAATGTTTTTTTGGGGGGGAAACCTTCGTTTTTCTCGGGTTCGGGGAAGATGTTTTTTCTGAACGATGGTGGTGAATTTCCAAACATCAAGCGTTCAACTGAGTTTAATCTGGAAGGATTCTTCCTGTAAAAAAACGGCAAAACTGATTACGTAAAATTCATGGTGCCTCTGGCCGTTCTCTTGGTGTCAAAAAAAGCTGCCATGCCTTTTTTGGGAGGGGACTCAACGGCTGCATTTGCCACCAAGAAACAAGACTGGTTAAAAAGCAGGAATCCATGATTGTGGCAGCTTGTGGGTATTTTTGTAGCAGCTCATGATCAAATTTGCTATCATCCCCTGAGACATCACATAAAATTGTTGATCACCATCATTTCAGCATCTAGCAACCCCCGTACTTTCTCAGATGTTTGGACCCCAAAACCCAACACCTTCCCCCAACGAATCGCCGTCACCTTCTACTATAGCTCTTTCCAAACTTTTGACCAATCCTTCTTCCTGCCAAAAATTCCGCCGCTGGCGCGGAAAAAAGGGGTTTAGTTCCCAAAGCATCATGAAGACTTATTGAGGTTGGTATAGTCTATTCCATCTTTTTAGGTGTTTGTTGAATGATGTTTGATTCACTCTCAAGTTCAAAATTTCAGCCAACCATTTTTATCCTACTAAATTGCTCTTGCACAAATTCATTTGGGCTTGCAACTTAGTTTCCAAATGTATGATTCGGCACAGATCCCTCATCAGAGGCTGAAAATTGCTTCTCAAATTCTTCAATGTGAGAATGCCAATATGACCGATCATCTATTTATGTAAATACAATATTGGTAATACTGTTGATGGAAGAAATCCTGCACCACCTCAGATATAGAAACCTTGTAAATAATGGGATAAACTACCTAGCAACTGGTGCAGGATTTCTTCCATCAACAGTATGTCAGCAATTTCCCCCCGGCGATTCAAAGAACGTTCATCTACCTCATGCATACCTGTACAGTACAGTATCTTTATAGATGTGCATGGACATATTACATGGAAAATCTCATATTTGTGCAGTGAAATCATCATAGATATTCTATAGTACTTCTGATTTACATGGAAAATCTCATAATTGTTTTGTTGTTTTTTGCAACTGACTTGTGGCTTAGATTTAAAACAGCCCCCTATCAAAATTGGCCACGGGACCGTTGCCAGGTATTAGGGATGCTTCCCTTCTCCCCAGTTGGACGGTTGGGATCCCCAAGCCGCCCGCCTGGAGTACTTGGGGAAATTTCAGACAACAACGCCACACATCTTCATCTCCTCAACCACGGGAACAACGTGGCAGAAAGTCATGGCTGTGTTGATGATAAATCACTAGCTTGGATCTATGAAATAACCGATGATAAATAAAGAGAGCAGGACAAATGAACCACAAAAATAGCGCGTTTTGAATTCAACATCCAAAATCATTGGACCTTTTTTCGCGCGAATTTAATTTTGAATGACATGTTTCATGTACTTTCTACATGTCCGTGTCCATCTTGGTGCTGGGAAGGGTCTTTTGTAAGCTTATCTCAAATACCCTTAATATGTCCAAACCAAGCGAAGTCGGATTCTCTGATGATCTGGCTCTAAAGCTTAGGGTTGCGTTGGGAGCAATGATTTAGGATTTTCGGATTTTTTGTCGTGGGAATTGCACGACTCTTGATTCGTCTGCTGGCAGCTTCAATAGTCCAAAAGTTCCGTAGTTTCATGTCGGACATCGACATCTACATGTACATCATTCTACATGTTCCATAGGAGTCAACATCTTAGTTTTTCAGGAGTGTAATATAAAACTCAAACTTAGGATCCAAAAAAAAAATCCTGAAAAAAAAATCTGGGTCCATCATCAACTCGGTTCACCCTCAACTTTGGGATGCATTTTGTTGGACGGGAGATTGGGACAAATCTCTGCCGGCCTTCCCACCGCTTCACCGAGGCACGCTGTTGTCCCAGGCAACATATCAACAATTGGCCGAGGTCGCAGTCTACCGTGGTCGAGGAAGACATAGCCAATAAGAGATCTAAAGACACCTGAGTGGCAATAACCATCAACCCATATATATGAGTTACCTCAATCATGATACAGTAAAGGTTGGTTTTTTGGGATGATGCTAGGGATATCTAAGGATCCTTTATACTGGTTATAATGATAATCCATCAATTAGTAATGTATATATGTATAGCTGATAATCCCCTAAACTAAACTGCACATAAGCAAGAATTTGGTCACTGCTCACCTGATCTGGATGGCCTCCTCGGATTCGTTCAGATATTTCTTCCCAAGGATACCGTGGTGGAAAGTGATGGTACACCCCGGACAACTAACAGGAATCCATAGGAATCCCCTGAAAATTGATGGTTGGAAGATGATTCGTTTCCTTTCAAAATTTTCTTTCGGAAAATCTTCCATCCCATCAGTTCCCCCATCCTCCAAAATTTTCCGGCCAACCCCAACCACAAAAAACCCAACCCCAACCCCCTTCCCCCGCTCCATTGTCTAAACGTCCGCTGTTTTGTTCACAGCAACACGGCCCGGGTTGTACGGCAGCGTACGAAAGTTCTGCAGCTTCAGACGTCTCAAGACTTCCAAAGTCGATGCCTCGTTTCTCAGTGACTCTCGTTTGGGGTGCCCATGTCTTTAAAGTGGTATACCTTTGGTCTACCAGGAACAAAGTCACAAATGAAGGTTTATAGTTTATAGGGATTCCGTACTAAAAATGGTTCATAATCATAAAAAAGGTGACTGGCATCCTGGGTGGGGGGTAGTTCAAAGGTATACCCAACGTATTGGAGCAAAACCAGGTGGGTTAAATTATATATTTAAAAGGAAAAAATGAGGATAGTAAATTATGAGAGGGGTACATGTGCATTTACATTTAAGGCTCACCCTTATGTTAAGGAAACCCTAAGTTCAACAAAAATCTCAACCATGTTGAGATTAATCTCTGACGGGAACAAAAAATATCAGTCTTCTCTACCGTACCCATGGCATGAAATAAAATATCAACCTACCCTGTAGTTTTGATGATTCTGGGGTTCTTTAAACTCCTCAACTCCTCATGTAGTAGGAAAATACATCCTCCCGCACGACTGTTGATGGTTCAGAAATCCGGGTTACTCACCAGTTGAGGTTGGTAGTTGAAATCCCATTATTTACAGGTTTTTATACATCCCAGGTGGTTTTCTCGCCGGATTTCTGAACCATCAACAGTATCACAGGGTCGCACGGAATTGTGAGATCGTTGCACCCCGGAAAGACCAAACTTTCCAGCCGATTCCGAATCGCGCCTTGGTCGAACATCCTGCTGCGCTACCCCTGGCATTCTCAGCAGAAATATACCCAAACACTCAATGTAGGGTCCATTGACCCAGATCTGGACAGTTTAGGAGGTAAATGTAGGTAAATATATATATATATATACCAGACATTGACTCTTTGAGCATGACATTTGTTCTCGGAGTGGCGGCTTCTCCCTCCATTTACCACCAGCTTCAAGTGACATGGTCGTCTCGACCGCACCTGCCAGTAATGATGGTGCATTGCTGATCCTGCACACCATGAGCGGTTGTTTTGTGAGTAACTGAGCTCATTCGTTGAAAGTATCGGTACGCAAATCTTGTGTGTATTGTAGCTGTGCATTACAAATTACCAGAAAATGCATGAGCCCGAGATTCTCGAAATCTTTACCCAAGACACCTAATTATATACTGGGAGAAAATCGTGCGACCTGTGTGCAAGTAAAGCTAAATTTAAGACAGTTGGTGATTAGGTCACATGTAATTTGGTGCTTTGGTGCTATGCCTAGTGAGCCAAATATCCCAGACCTTCCCCACACCATGGACCGCGGGTTCCTCCTCCTGACGTTCTTGAAGCCACCAAGACAAAGCAAAGTGAACCGAGCCATACGACCTCACCGGACTTTTTGGCGCCGCCAGGTTTGGGCCACTGCCATGATATGACGACTAAAAATGGGTGCAAAAAAACACCCGCCCAAAAAGCGATGGATCTTTTGGGATATTTTCATGAATTTGTTGATGGTCAGTTAAGGATCCACGGTTTCGGGAATTTCACTCATAGAGTCCCATAAGGTGAAGCAACTGCATCTTGAAGATTTTAAAATGGATAACCATGGAAACCCATGGAAAACCCCAAAGACTTTGGGTTTTTTGGTCCAAGTGGCATACCATGGAGGTCCACCACGGTATCAGACCTACCAAACTGGGAAACGTTTGGTGTAGGAATTTCCCAGGGATGCGGGCGTGTATAAATTGAGGTTGATATACCGAAGGATAGATGTTAACATGATCCATTATTTAAAACAAGACGGGTATAGATCTAATTCGTATCGATAAAGCCCACCCAAAAAACAGAAGGCACGGTACTACTGTCGTACTTTCCGATCGTGAGCTCTCCAATCAAAAGGTTTCAATAGATTCCAATATAGTCCAGGTGTATTCAAAGAAAACATGGACCAGGCAATGCCATAGAATCAACTCCAAACAACGAGTTGTTGAGATTGTTCACAGCAGTTTTCACTGGCTTAAACTCATATCAGGTCATTAACACGGAATCACTTCAACCTTGCCAAAAAACCAATGGAGCTGCAAGAATCTCGCAGGAAATGCATGGGAATCTGACAAGAAAATTCAATCAGCACAGAAGAATTCCTTTCAAATCCGTCTTCACCAAGAGTTATTTTATTGCAAAACCCCCAAGAATCCGAAGATCGCCAGATGGATCACTCTGAATTTCCACAAGTCAAGGTGGTCACAGTTTCTCGTTTGTTTACAACCTTTGACTTATGGATGGATGAAGCCCCAAATTGACGTGTCTCGGTCGGGGCACGGGGCTTCCCAGCCAGTAACAGTTGCCACCAAATAGACCTTTGAAGAACCATCATTTTGCGTGGCCATTCCTTAGGTCCTTCCAGGATGTCCGGATGTAAAACTTGCCCCCTGAACCTCACCAGACTTAAGAATCCGAGGGCCCCACAAGTTTCATCAAAAAAGTGTAAACACAACTTTCATTCCCAAACTCCAAATTTTGCAGTCAACTGCAGACCTCGTTGTTGTATCAAAACCAAACCACTACACCAAAAGAAAATCAACGGCTGGAAGCTGAAAATACCCTTGGAAAAGGAGAAACAACTTCCAACACCTCCATTTTTGGGGTTTTTGGGGTTTATTTTTTAAGGTGCATATCTATTGCATCCACCCCTCGAAAACCCTCGCATTTTTCGGTAAATTTCCACTCCCCAAAATAAAGAACACAATCCCCCTGGTGCAAAACACCACCGTTTCTCAGAAACATCACCTCACCTAAGGAACTTGGGGAAGAAACCATCCTCAGTTCGATCAAAATTTGAACGATCCAAAGAACCCCTTAAAAGGGCACTCTCTGGGGCATAAAAATCGTGGAACAGACATCTGTGTTGTTTAAGATGCTTCCATAATATGGGTGCCATTTCAGACCATTTCATCACCCCCGGATAAACCACACCCAGCTAATCACCAATCACCAATGGCGGCGAGGCGAAGGTGGAAAAAGTGGCGAAATTCTTGTCGATGTCTTTTAATTTGCTGCTTCTAATCGAATCAATTGTTGAAAAAAGTGTCGGGTTTTAACCTGATGCTTCTGAAGGTCGAGATCATTTCATTTTCATGCCACGGTTTCGTTTTTTATCAGCTTCCGGAAACCATCATTGAAAAGTCAGCTCATTCTGTTCATTTCTAAATATAAATATAAAAGAACTAAGCATGACAAATGGTTGCTCAAAACTCAGATTTTTTGAAAAGGGAAGTTTCACACCTCCAAATTGGTAGGAACTTATCCGGGGGCTTTCAAGAACGACCTCACCCCCCGGGCACATATGAAGGTCACATTTAACATGCCAAGCTTCCTGTAAGGCCTTTTGAAAGAGTGTCATTCCCAACTCCCACAAAACGGAGCCTTTCCTCGGGAGATTCGTGAGGGAATCCAGGATTTGGGATTTGCGTTGTAAACCAACCGTAAATTTCAAAGCTCAAATCAGTCTAAACGGTTGAATTGTACCATTACAACCTATCTCATCTTTAAATTTAGCAGTAGGATGAATCTATCATGGTACATTTGCCTACATGAATAGGTGATTTTCATGGTAAATATCTGAGGTAAATATACCAGTCCTATTGATCCGTCATGGGTCCCATGGATTTTGGGTGCGCATGTTGCAACCCAAGGATTTCAGCGAACATTTGGACAAACTTTGCCAACCTGGATGCCTTTACCATAAAAACACTGGGGTGAAATTCCACCCAATTCTTTATCTGTTTTTGGTGGTCACCTTGCTTCATCAAAAAAAAGGTAACTGACCATTTTTCGGACCATATTTGTTCACATTTTCTTCAGGGTAAATCATGAAAGTTAGTGTATGGGGTTGGTCTGTCAGTGTATGTGTGTGGAGAAATGCTGGGAAAGAACCTTATCAAAAAAAAATCAACATATCGGAACAAACTGATAATTTCAATGAGACTCTAGTTGGTGGTTTCAACCCATCTGAAAAACATTATATAGTCAAATTGGATCATTTCCCCAGGTAGGGGGAAATAAAAAATATTTAAAACCACCGCATAGGACTATTTGTATCAACCCTTTCCTGTGGTACTGTTGTCATCTACTGGCCTGAAATTTAAAATGGTTACTAAAATTGCGTGTTTTAAAAGAGCTCATGTGCATGTTGTATCTAGAATCTCCCTGTATCTCAAACTACCCCAAGAAAACCCCTTGTTCATCACAAAATCGCCGCATTTCCAGTAATTGTTTTTTCAATTAACGGCTGGTTCACCTAAAAATCACCCAATTGAAAAGGAAAATCATCTTCCATCCACCTTTAGTTGGTGGTTTCAACCCATTGGAAAAATATTAGTCGATCGGGGTGAAAATAAGAAATCTTTGAAACCACCACCCAGACCTGCATTTTTGTGTTCGAAATGTTAATTTTCCAGGGTGTAACAATCTTTTCTTCCAGACATTCCTTTTGGATCCCTTTAAAGACTTCTTCAACGTTCAAGCTGGAGGCCGAGATATCACCTGGAAACTAGATGGCTAGCCATCGGTTTTTCATGGCCCCTTACAAATCGCCACCTTTTTGGGAGTGGATGGCTACTTTCACCACAGTTTATATGATATTATGGGTTGGGTTGTGGGAATGAGACTTAATGCTGAAGAATCATCTCAAATCTGTCCCTATACATCCAAACACCTCCTGAGAAAGGTATTTGGACCCCCACAACAGATCTAAAATCATAGATTGCTTCCCCCCCCCTGCAAAAACATGACCGCACACCGAAAAAAAAACGCTTGGTTATTGAGAGTTATTGAGTGGTTTGCTTGCCATCACTGATTCCTGGCATTTCCTAAGAAAAATCCAATGAAAACGGGACCTGGTGAAGCTTAAAATATTCAAAATTCTGGATCCACACATAGAATCAGAACATCATTCATAAAGCTTAGTAAGCCATATAGTGCCGGACGTATACTTAGAACATCAAATTTTTTCCAAAATCCGAACCCCTCACACTTAGAACATGAGTTTGACGTCACCCTTAAGAACAAAAAACCAATGGTCGGAAGTTCCACACTTAGAACATGGTATAACGGTATGATGTATATACATATCTTCAAAACTACAGATATAATATAACACATGTCACAAGTAAAAGAAACTATACATACATCGAACCAAAAAATATATATATATATACATCGTATACAAACCTAAATATTTACATAGATATCTAAATATATACAACCCTTTGTGCAGCCTGATTCATCTAAATTAAGAAAACAGTTATCCCACACACCAGCGGACAAAGACAACAGCATGATTTTCACATTGAATGTTTCGATCTTGCCTCCTGAACGAAAAGGTCCTTGCAATGTAAATGCAACATGCCTTTTGACATTGGCCATTCAAGTGATGCAATGTCCAGTCTCCATTGGGGTTTCTTACGCTAAGAACCTACTTGAAAATCAGAGAACACAACAGAATCAGTCAAAATGGCCTCAACGTCACGTGGAAAAAGACATCTGCAGCTGTACGGCAAGACTTCCCATGCCCTCCCAGCAAAACATCGTACAACATCATACAAGAACACAATGTCAGTGTGACATTTACAAATCTGATAGATAAGAAACATACGTACATGACCAACAAAACAATACACTTAGAACATACACTGAGGGCAAAAGGGAAATCATCAGTCCATGCAGGAACTCCTTCGCAATTCAGCTACCTGCCGCTGTGAAAGTATATATAGGCACCATAACGATGCCCCTTTTGAAACCAATTTTCTTTGAAACAAGTCTTTGTTATTGCTTCCTAGAATCATAGTCCCTGAATTGAAACTCCCACAGTCCAGGCAACTGTCTGCAAAGTCTATCTAGGTTATGCACCCTTGATTCCATCAAAAAACATCTATTCGCTGTCTCTCTCTCTTTCTCTATTTAGATACATCTATATGTATATGAAGATTAATTTCAATCTTTGTAAAATGACCTTTCCTTGATGAAGATCTTCACTTAGAACATTGAAATCCATAAACAACAAAGGCTCATGAAAAAAAGAAAGGGCACAACATCCCAACACATCTTGGCTACACCCAAGAGGAATCAGCACTTTGCTTGTGCAGCAATGACTTTGTCAAGTTGCACTTTCCACAATTTGTCTTTCGGGTGCTTGCTGCAGTGTGCATTCAGCACTCCACGGATTGCCACCAACAACGCTTCTTTCTCACTACGACGTGTCGAACCGCCCCAAGTTGCTGACAGACCCTGGTGGGTGTCGGGGTAGTGGCCTTGCCACTGACGAGCTGTACCATGGCACGCCAAGGAACAGCCACGGACGTGATTTGGTATATCACATAGTCCCTTGGAAGCCAGCTCTGCATAGGCAGCACGGAACATGAATGTCTTGACTTTTTTCGGGCCGGTCCCAGCCCATGCAAAGTCTTCCTCTTCATTGTCCGTATCTCCTAGCACACAAAGACCTTCGGGGTTCTCAACTCCAAAGTCCATAGCATTGGCCGCCGCATCAGCATCCATATGCATTTGAACATCCTCATCTACAGCAACGGCCTCTACGTCTGATCCTTCACCTCCATCTTCATGCCCTTCAGGTTCAGGTAGGTCCCCAGGAAGCACAGGCACATCAAGCTCGGAAGGGAGACTCTCTGATGGTTTGATGGTGTTGCTTTTGAGAAGCATCAACCTGTAGCTCTTTCCATTGTTGGCAGCCAGCATCAGCTTCTCGTGATCATCTGAAAGGTGCAACTGAATGCAAATGGAATCCTTGCTCACCTCATTAGCATCCATTACCACTCGCAACTTTTTTTTGCAAAAGATGATCTTCTGAGAGTTGCGAAGCATCCAAGCATCATATGCTGTTTGTTGCTTGGGAGTGAACCCTTTGCCAAGAATAGCCCTCTTTTGAAGCCTTGTCTCCCATTGATCAAATTCGGTGACAAATTTGCATACTCTCAGCTCGACGACTTGAGCTATCCATGATGGCAGCATCACACGTTCTGGTGGATCATCATCGGTCAACTGAATGGCCCAGATGTAGCCAGTCTCGCCAACCTCAAGCTGACTGTTTCACACTTAGAACCTCATTACAGTAGCTAGAATTAAAAGAAACCTGCTGAGATACATAAACAAGTTCAAATTACCCAGTCTCACCAGCCTCAAGCTGATTGTTTCCCACTTAGAACCTTTTTAAAACACAGAGAGTTTAGCGTAAACCTGCTGATGAGTCACTATAAAGATATATATATATATATACATACATATATTATATACATATATAACGATTGTATAAATACAGTCATTTATGATGTGATCCTGCAATACCTGGCTAAGAAACGAGTTCCTGAATCCTCATGTGGCGAAAGGTTCCATCTTCATCTGCACCATCAATTTCTGGAAGTTCGGTCATGTGAAGGACAGAGTTCATACACCCGCGGCTGTTCTGCAAAGCTTCTTCAGCTTTCTCCATGTCACCTGCAGCATCATGAGTAACCCGTACTTAGAACATTTAAACCAACACCGCATTCTTCAAAAACAATCAGTTCTAGGAGACCCGAGTATTGCAAAGACACTTGACCATAAAGCTACCAAGACAATTTTGGATGTATATATAGTAATTCATGTACATATTGAAGATTGATATATGTACAAATCAAGTGCATATGAAATACAGTGTACGTACAAAACACAAAATCCATACATAAAAAAAGAGGTGGTTTGTAAGGAATCTCATTCTTAGCTGCATCTAAACCATACTTAGAACATTCCGAGCAATTCTTCAAATGCTACCGAGAATTTAAATGTATACAGTTGTACATATATATATATATATATGAATATATTTATGTAGTGTCATTCAAGCCGGTGCCGGTACTATAGAAACGGGAACAGTCTGAGGTTGAAAGAAGCAAACACGAATCGCATGTTTTGCCAAGAGACCTCCATAATGCCAAGACGCTATGTCTTCGAGGTCAACATAGCCTCTCTGAACCCACGCCATCCAAATCAGCCTGTTGTGCCTAAGCAACGAAGTTATGTGAGAAAACTATGCCTAGTGCAATTATTAAAGTTCCAGAAACATTGCATAACATCGCACTTAGAACAAAGCCTAAGTGAAACCGATCATGCTGCAAACATTTGCAAACTCAAACCTCTGATTGCTACTGGTGGCTTGATAATGCAGAGATTTAAAAACATAACATATTGCAGAAAAGCTGTATATATCTATATACACATATGTGTAGACACGTAGTTCTCCAAAAGGGCAATGGGTGTTTCGCAATCCACACTTAGAACACCAAGCGGCTGTGCGCTACCCAAAGTCTTGAGAGCAAAGGCATCAGCTTGCAACGACAATGAAATCGGACACCTGACAAAGTTTGGAAGAGGTATTTACATATAAATAAAGATAAAAATACATAAATATACTATATACATAAAAAGATATTCATAGACATACCGCTATACATAAAGGTTATGTATTTACATTTACACAAACATTTAGGGTGTCTCCAAAAAATGGTCCAAATGTTTGCAAACTAGGAACTTGGTGGAAGGGGCGGCCTGAACGCCCATGCAGATTTCATCCATCCTTTTCCTCAATGTCAGCTCAGATCCCCACCCTACTGCAAGTCTCAAAAACCCCTTGGTTACCGCGTGCATACACTGATGCCAGCCATCATTAGGTCCAGCCGTCGCTCCGAAACCCCCCGGTATGGGGGTTTCAGAGAGACCATTCATCAACTCCTTGGAAGGATGCAATTGGTCAAAGGTTCTAAGTGTATCCATCGTGGAACCCAGAATGAAGAGACCATACAAACAATTCAAAAGACATATCATACAGTTGTAAGAGTGAACAACATCCACATTGAAGAAATGTCGAGAATCCAAACTTCATGATTTATATATATTTTTTTCATACAGCCAAACTGCATACATGTACATATACATTGAAAATGAAATGCAACCATACACTGTTCTACTCCAATTTCGAACACAGAAAGTTTAAAAGAACTAGATAAAAGAAGGTTCTAAGTGCAGTACACATTGATTAGATATGTATATACCGGGCAATCTACAATCCAACTCCAGCACCTGAAAACCAACACCCAACATTCACTCCCAAAATGAAGTATCCAGAACCCAAATTCAACGTCCAAACTCAAACTAACAGAGTCAATATTCAACTCTCATGTCTCCAACATCCCAAAGCCAAATTGAACCCCCGCTGTCAAGTTACAATGTTGTGCTGCTCGCACCATCGCTTCTGAATGCGAAGGTAGGCAGTTGATTGATGTGCCGATGCCTGGTCCATGATGATCAACGCTTTGTCGGCAGCGGTGAGCCCCAACATCGCCCTCCTTCCCCTGACCTCTTCTGCGAGGAAGGCCAAGTACCATATGAGGCTTTGCTCGTTCCAGATGTGGCTACTTGTTTGTGGATTTTCGATAAACAAGTACTTTGACAATGACTCATTGAGATTCTGCCGAACTTCCTCGGTGATTGTTCCAACTTTCATGGTAATGTATCCCCGGCCCACCCAGCCGTCGATGAAGCTGAGACTTGTAATCGTCCTTGGCTCCCGCCACTGGTCGACGGGGGCTGTTGCAGCGGCCCCCCCGCTGACTTCTGGCATCTTCAGCTTTGGCTTGCCATCTTTGCTCTTTGGATCCTGCTCCGTGAAAGGCATGTTTAAAGCCTGTTCCAGCCCATGCCTCACTACCCGCATGTATTTCGACTTCGCCAATGGATCTTTGGTCAAACCACGCCACGTTGCTTCCTTTCGACGGACAACTGAAGCTGGGCGATAAAGTGTTGACCAGCACTGGTCGAAGTTTGCAATTAGTCGGGGGTGGACCCCCCTCTCTTTGCAAGTGACCTTCACATACGTTCGCACCCTGTCAAGGCTCGGGTGAGTGTAGGGCAAGTGACTCCCCGGCTTCCCGTTTGCACGGGGCCTGATGCCGAACGAGTTGCAAAGGCGTTCAGCTTTTTTCCTGAGGCTACGGCCACACGCACTGTACTACCAGGGAATAGGTTCTAAGTGTGAAGGTGTACATATATAGTGCCCATTTGTAAAAATCAACCTTTCTGCATTTGGCTGATGGCAGCAAATAAACAAAATTACCTGTAGTGATAAAGCATTTATGTACATATAAATGTGCTTTGCTGATGTACTCTATCTGGAATGCGTGCTCATGTAATACTTTCTTACCTGTGCATGTAGATACCCAACATTGTATGTGGGCATTCAAGACATAGATCATCATATGTACCCAATGTTCTAAGTGAACAGTGTAGCCAGCAAAATACAAACTCAACCTTTTGCTTCAAGACAACAGCATCGAAAAAAATTGCAGACTTGAAAACTAGTTCCAGCTCCCTCCAACTCCCAAAGACCTCCATCTTGCAATCTCGTAATTGGAATTCAACAAAATGGGATCAAAAAACCTACTACCATATATATTGGAAGTCTTCACTCCGCTTTTGAACCTCCAACTCAGAAGGCAAGAAACAACAATGCCCCATCAGAATCTTGCACAGCGATTGGCTGCAGCAAACCTAGGTGGGTTGTTGCGTTCGTACTGAAGCTGGTGATATGGGGAGCTGTTGGGGAAACGATGCTCTTAGAACATTCTCATATCTCCATTCTTTCAAAAAGCTTGGTTTGGTGAGGTCTACAGTAACAAAAAATGCCACCTAGTCACGTTCACTGACTGTACCCAGCTCATCAAACACTGCGCTCAGCTCATCAGGTCCCATCCTTGCCAAACGATCATCATGTTGAGCCAGTGTATCCACACTCATGGCCCTGAAGTTTCCTCGCATCGTCTCAATGATCTCATTCCACAACTCCACAGCAAACTTGATGGTGCTTTTCACGAATTGCAAAGTCACTTCTTCCCCTAAACAAATCCTGTCCATGACCATGTTCTCTATGGTTTGTTCCAAGCAAAATGGTATGAACTGCCGCTTGGAATTCTCAGTGTCATGATGGATACTATTCTTCAGCGTCTCGATGTTGAGGATGCGTCTGATGCTGTTCGGCAATTCTTTGGCCTTTTTAGTCAATGCTGGGCATGTTGTCACCAGGAGATTCCAATGCTGCGCTCTGCGGACAGTGCCCCACTTGGAGTCCATCAGGCATCCCTTGTAGTAGCCAGGAAGCTTCAATTTCTCAACTTCTTTGATGGGAATCTTGTAGCCATCAGCCTTTGCCTTTTCAAAGGCTTGAAAAATCATTTCCTTGTCATAGATCGTGATTTGCTTCTTCTTTCCTGTTGCTGTAGTGTTGCCTCTTCCAACTCCTTTGGGTGCCCTTCTTTTCTTTGGCTCTGGATTCAAAGTTGTTTTTTTGCGTAGACGCCTGAAAGGAACCACTTGTCCAACACCTTTGCCAGAACTTTGCTCTCCGTTAGAACCACCCAGACTCACCAGTTGATTGTCTGGAACGATGTCTTTCCTCTTGTGCCTTGAAGGCTTGTTGTCTTTGTTCATCACTGGCTCAACATCAGGATTTTCCTTCTGGTCGTCACCACCACCTCGGGTTGGATGATGCCTCTTGGGATCTTTGTGCGTTAGGTTCTATGTGCAGTATCATTCGATGTATTTGCGAAAACATAATGTACGCATGTATGTATGTATGTATGTATGTATGTATGTACGTATGTATGTATGTATGTATGTATGTATGTATGTATGTATGTATGAATCTATGCAAGTAAGTATGTAAGTAAGGATGTATGCATGGGTGTATGTGTGTGTGTGTATCTACGTGTTTGCGTATCTTCAATGTATATTGAAATATTGAATGTCTTTAGAGTAATATAGTTCTAATTACAAATATATATGTTATGTTCTAAGTGTGCTGTTCCAATGACAATGAGGAATCGACTGGAAGAATGCGATCTGTGATTTTAATACAATGTTTGATTGAACTCTACTTGCAGCAAAATCACTGATATCCAACTGTATGGATGGCTCAGATGGCAAAGCCTGTGGATGCAATTCCGGAGTTCCAGAGTCTGCTGGTTTCTCACTCAAGGGTGGTGGCATGTCAATCCAAGACCTGCATGACACCAAACTGGAAAGGAACACTGCCTGAGCAACAGTTCCTGTAAAACTGTTCCCTGCCAGTTCTTGCCCCAGATGGACAATCATTTTGTCATATGCTCGGGGAACAGCAGCATCGCATCGAAAGATGGCTTGTGCGTTAAGAAATTCCTGGGGTAGAAGGTACCGTTGCAAAGCCGTGCTGTACACATCATGCGTTGGTGTGATGCATGTGGTGACATCAACAGCATACTCCACACTTGTTTCCAGACGTGACCTGGAAGTTGATGCATCGAAGAAGAGATTGTCAATTTTCTGATTCTTCTCAAGAGCCTTGTCCTTTGCCTTTTGCAAAATCTGATGTTCAAGTTGACGACGTGGCTCTTCTGTTCGCAGCCCTTGCATGAACACTTGATGCATGTCAAAGCTGAAATGGGAATGCAACTCGGAGATCGCATCTCCATAACTCTTCCGAAGCCTCTCTTTTGTTTGTCCAGTGCTTGCTTCTGCCAATCCCCATATTCTTGTGCGACGCTGCCTGACGAGGAAGTTCTGCGAATCTAGCTCAGTCCAGGCCTGAACAGAAGGATTGTTTGAAAACACTGTTCGAGTACATAACCCTGTTCAGCATAAACTTCAAAGGTTCTAGACGTTCTAAGTGTGTAAAGTCTGCATGAACAGCAAAGAACCTTTGTTTTCAATCAATGTGAACAATAGATTGTGTATATGTATATGTATTTATGTAAATATATTCTTTCATTCTACCCAAGGAAAACACAGCAGGAGCTAGAGCACAGGACTGCACATGTAGCACTCATGTTTCTCTTGATGAAATATAGTTATTCATCATAATACATAGATTGTATATATATATATATTTATGTAAATTCATTGGACCTTTACTCTTTTTTGGAGTTTCCCTGTTCGCATCTAGAAAAAACACCTCCATCCAGCCAGGACACAAAGTTGAAATTGATGGCATCCATATCTTCTTCTATCACCTTGGCTAAAGAATGCGGGGATTTGCCATCATGGAATGTTCCACTAGAACGTATGAAATGTAAGATGGTGAAACACAATATGGTGATGTGGTATTTAATTATTTTGTTCTTGATGACACCCACTTAGAACATGGGTGATCAAATTTACAAAAATACAAAGGGATTATATATGGTAATGTATGGGTCCTTGTTGGGTAAATGAAACTGCCCTGCAAATATACGACCCAGCCATTAAAATGCACAACTTTCTTGATGCATATTACTTTAAATATACAGATATAATGTATACAGACTCTGGCTCTAAATGATGACCAAGCAGCCTCCACAGGTGCTCTGGCATAAGACCCATCTTGCTTTTTGGTTTTGGAAGCTGCACCTCTGGTGTTTTCGTAGTACCCAACCGCAGGTTGCAAATTTTCCAGTACCTGAGAATGTGACACATAGCGGACTAGAACCTATTTCCAAGAAGTGCATTTGTAGGAGTATGTGTAACATAAATACGCATGTGAACAAAATTTCTCGAATATACAGGTCATACACTAGATAAGAATAAATATTGTTCTAAGTGGGCAAGGTTTCATTGGCAGCTGCCCACCCATCCACCTTCATACAAACATTTGTGTGAACCAAGAGGCTGCTTTGAACCCATCCTTGTAGGTTGGCCCTGACGTGCCACTCAAATCAGCACTTGCTTCGTATGTCCCAGCAAACTGCTGCCGCTTGCCATTCAACATGCCTCGAGTCAAGTGGTTGCGAAGTCAAAGGTTTTTGTTGGGTCTCGCTTTCGTAAAATAAACTGTATGGAAACATACTCGGACCGAAAACCCTCAGGAAAAGCCAAAAGAGAGAATGGGATCCCACACAAACACACACACACACACACACACACACCTGCACACACTTGAACAAACATTTGATGGCTACATGTGCCATATTGGTCCATGCACACACACACACACACTTAGAACATCTACAGCCAATCATTCCACAGGATACCTTCCCCTAAATTGGAAGTCAGGCACTCGTGTCCTTACAGGACGGCCCACACCAGGCCGCATCAACCCCCATCGTTTCCATCGTAATCTCGTGCTCCTGAAAACAACCGTTGTTTGGTGGAAATCTCCGGTGTATACAATCCCCATTCCAATTCAGAGAGTTACTCGTGATCATGATTTTACAGATCTAAAACGGTAGTTAGATAGGTTCCCCATCCATAACCACTCTCTAAAATGGAAGTTCACGAGATACTCTCTCAACCAAAAAAATCTCTCTTTAATCGCAGCTCACACGTACCCTGCCCAGAAACCACCTTTTCACCCTATTTTTGAAAATGTCTCTAGGGTATGCTATTGATTCTAGAGAGGGGTGGTATGCTCCCACATAAGGCCTGAAAATGCTTGAAATCAAAGATATACAAACACCAAAAACATAAATAAACAAGTACAAACAATTAAATCATAAATATATATATATAATTATATATATCCATTCATATTATGTAATTTAAACATATGATGTAAAGTTCATATATCGGAAGTTTCTCAACTAAACATCCTTTCGCATCTTTGGCTTCAAACTTTCCTATCTCTTGGACTGTTCTAAGTGTGGTCTCTTTGCTCGGTGGTCATGAGTCATGCGACATGCGACTCATCACCACAAGAACACGCAGCTGGCGGTCTTGGGCCTCAGACAATTTTTCGAAGGCCAAGGGTCTCCTTGTGTACACCTTGCTCTGTTCGTTGGGCATCACCTCTTTTCCAGAGGTTGCCGCAGCTTGCGAACGCTTCGCAAAGTCAATCGCGCTCAAGATGTCGATAGTATTCCCAGTGGTGTTCCGGAAATTACTACCGACTTCCTGCCGCTGCGCCTCGCGTCCGTCACCTGCCGTGCCAACCGTGACACTTCTCGGAATCCCCATCGCCAGCAGGGGTGGCCCTTCACAAGAAAAACCGGTCCTCCACCGAGCTATACAATTGGAAAAGTATTTGTGCAAAACGTGTTGATTTTGGTTAGTTGTGCTTCCGTTTGGCAAACGGAAGCGCGACCAACCATTCTATGGCGCAACTTTAGCTTCAAGTTGTGCTACGAGATGGTTAGTTGTGCTTCCGTTTGGCAAACGGAAGCGCGACTAAGCCATTTGGACGTTTTCGGTGGGTTTCTTATGGGCTGGAACAGACTGAAACAATATGGCTGCGCATCAGCTCAAACAATTGTATTTTTCATGGAGGGGGCCCCCTCCACCCTCCATACAATTCTAAGGGGCAGGGGTATCGCCAGCATCAAGCTGAAAATGATGAACATGAAAAAAACCGGCAAAAACCGCCGCCAAAGCAACATGATGATGATGTAAACTATGTGAATTTTTTACTGAAAGTGCAGCTGTGTGGTCTCTTTGCATTCAAACTGTCCTATCTCTTGGACTGTTCTAAGTGTGGTCTCTCACGCTGCTACGAGTTCATATGTAAACAGCCGCCGAAAGGGCGGGAGGGTGGGAATTTGAAGGCCCCAAATACTCTAACTCGTGGCCTTCCCAAATGCCGNCATTCAAACTGTCCTATCTCTTGGATTGTTCTAAGTGTGGTCTCTTTTCATTGATCTAAGTGTTGTCCAAGAAAAACCTACAATGCAAACTAAAATTCTCATCAGCTAACTCTTCTTCAGCAAGAAGAACAAGAAAAGAAAAGCCAGCAAGAAGAACAAGAAAAGAAAAGCCAGCAAGAAGAACAAGAAAAGAAAAGCAAGCAAAGCAAACAAAGAATAACAAGAAAAACCTACAACGCGGAGGTGGGTGCGGAGGTGGCGCTGCTGTTTGCCTCTCACTGGAAGCAACAACCCATTGAGCACTTACAGCAATTCCTCTTCTCCGCTCTTCGCGGACAGAGGAATCGCCTTCAGCTCGAGGGTCCCCGCACGCTAGCGCCTCGCTGCAAGGAGATCTGAACGGAAAAGCGCCTGGCCTCAGAGGCATAGCCCTGCGTTGCGCCTCTGTTCTCCGACTGGTCAGAGAACGCAAAGTGGCCAAGCATTCTTGGACGTCCGACGCTGCCTCCAGCCTTAAACAACAAGGAGATCTGCCTCCAATGTCCACAGTGCTCTTTCGAGTTTGCCTCCAAAAAGTTCCCCCGTGTGTGATGCGCATCCTTCAATTGAAAAACCCACCGTCCCCCAACTAAGGGGGACACGCGTAATGGATTGAGCCAGAAATTGAGCCAATATCATATTATATCATACATTTTGCTACCTTTTCTGAAAAATATATATTATATATAATATCTAAATAAGAAAAGGTAGCAAAATCACAGCAATATAGTATCTAAATAAGAAAAGGTAGCAAAATCACAGCAATATAGTATCTAAATAAGAAAAGGTAGCAAAATCACAGCAATATAGTATCTAAATAAGAAAAGGTAGCAAAATCATAAATATCATATATATTCCACAAAGAAAAGGTGACACATAGCAACATAAAATCATAGCAACATAAAATTGAAATAAGAAAACCTGGCAAAATCATGGAGATTCTTGGATTATACAGTGTAAGTACATATTCCAGTTTTATGGTCCTTATGTGGGAATATGAAAGAGTATTGGCTGCACAAAGTTGGAGTGGGGCCAATTCCTGCCCCAGCATAAACAGTGTGAATACATTGGGTTATATCTTAGGGTCGGGTCTATGCTTTTTGAACTCACTCTCTTTTGAACAGTTTTCATACATGCTTGTCCTTGTTGCACTTGCAGCACCACCCCTTCTTGTTGGCAAAGTCCGTGACGTTTCGAAATACATGTTTGACATTGGGGAATGCCTCCAAGATATATGATCTCTTTTGGTCATTCAGCTCACAACTGAAGATGTGAGAGAATCCAATGTTGACCTCAAATTTATGGGTGATGATATCCCATACTTAGAACATAGTTGGATAATTTTGGAATCAACACTTAGAACCTTAGAACACTGAATAAGAGAGAGAAATTTCGGAATGCGGTATATTACTATATATATATTTATTTTTATGGTCATATTCAGTGATACGCTCCCTGAAAATAGGCCTTCCCAAAAGAAAAATCATCTTCCAACCACCATTTTCAAAGGTTAGTTATA
>DF239851.1:0-15650 GCA_000507305.1 Breviolum minutum Mf 1.05b.01
AAATTTATAATCTAAATATTTTCTTTATATATATATATATTAATCAAGAATTTCTTTTATTATATTATATTAATATTTCAATATTTTAATTTTTTTGAGATATTTTTCTTTGATTAAAATATATTCCAAAGATTTTAATAATCCTTTGAATATATTTTTTTATGATTATATTCATAATATATAAATAATCCTAGATTAATAGAGTCTGGGTATCTCCATTTTATATTTTGGTCAATCAATTTTAGTAAATTGTGTTTGTAGAACCTTGCTTGGGATATTTTGTTCATATGTCATGATCGGGCTGGAATTCAAATCTGGTTGTCGTAGCCCATATGCTGACAAGTTGCTCTTCACTATTCATCACTACTCGACGGTGATGAGCACGCCTTACTCAATAAAGCAGGCAAACACTTCATTTTGAAATGATATAAAAGTTCAATGATCAAAGCGCCAAGCGATCCGTCATTTATGGCGTAAGGAACCAATTTGAGGCAGAAGAGCAGTTCAAAGAAAAACTGCAACTTCACCAAAGCTTGGGAGACTGACAATTGCACGCTGACTTCGGGCCAGCGGACAGTATGAAGGACCTCAAGCGACGAGTCACTCACCCAACCTTTCAACCAGGTCAATCCCTCCACTTTTGTGCAAGCCGCTCTTGTTTCAACAAACCGTTGGGGGTATTTGACATTTCCAGTGGGATGTCGTGTAGCGCCTAAAACATCTAAGACTCTGACCATATCGATCATCTCTGGAAGCGACGCAAAATGTAGAATATGTGGAAAACGAAAGTGTTCAGCGAGCTCCAACCAATATGAGAGCCTTGCGTGGAGTCAACGTGATATCGGTAAACGATACACCAAAGAGTTTACGCACTCAGAAATCATAACGACCTCAACTAGTCGCTTGTTGGGATGTTCCAGGCACTTAGTAAATGCTCAGTAAACAGTTTATAAGCTATATATATATCTATACATGATTTATACCCTGAGTACTAAGATTTACTATGCATATTCACCATTTGACAACTATCTGAAAGTATCTCATCTATTTCCACTATCGCGGTGATTCGATCATCTGCCTGCTGATCGGATCGACTTTAGGATCGTAGAAGGGTGCATGAGGCCAATCGCCCTGACCCGGCGGCAGGTTGGCCGTACGGGGAGATACTGAGCATGAGGATTAGCCAATATTTTTTGTGATATTTTATGAACATTGTCACTTCTGAAAGAAGAACCAAAAAAGGGGGAACACTCTGAGAACTTCAAAATCAAAGCATCCAATTCTTCCAAAATATGAATTCGCCTCTGTTAGTGAAGATCGCTCGCTGCTGTACCTGAAGGATGCATTGGCCCTTGGAAACATGACACGTTGTACTCGCACCGAGAGCTGGAATACGAAACCAAATCAACGTTTCTTCGGGGACCCCAAAACGTAAGGTTTCCTTCATATGTGAATCTTTGACCCAAAAAATAAGGCTGCAAATATTCAAAAAAAAATGTACTCAATCTTCGTGGCAAGATGGAAAGCTCAGGCTCTGCACTCAGCATGTAGCTGACCCCAACCACGGTACATATCGTGGAGCCTCATTGGATTGGTGGCAGCAGACGATGGAGATGCCAAAATGGAAACAGCATAAAACCACAAAGAGAGTCCTGGAGCGCCTCCAAGCTCTCAGCTCACAGCATTAAAAAAAGGTGGAACATCTCGTCGAAATTCACAAGTCGGCACATTTTACGCAAATTTTGAGCCATGAACATCTACTTGGTAGCCTCTTTGGGCTCCAGCCTTTCCTCAATTTGCTAATCGAATTGCCGAACTCAGAACTTAAAATTCTTCAGTTCCTGCTCCAGGAGCCTTGACAAATTTGCCTGACAGAGATTTCAATGCGTGATTTTTGGTACTGGTTGAACTCCCCATTTACTAGAAAATTTAAATGGCAATGGGTATCTTCCGTTTCCAAGAGGAAATACATCTATATACTTGCATGGTGGAGATTGCATGGCTGAGCAGTCTTTTTGGGCCCTTGAATAAAGGAGCAAACTTCTGGCATACCCAGGTAGCAAAACCAGATCAACGAGGTACTATCGAAAATGAAACACCAGGATATGGATGGAGAACTCAAATGTTCCCTCAACCCATGGTGTTTCCTTTGCGTCGTTTACTCGTTTATTAGTTCCGTCCTCGTATGTATGATGGGGATGGGGGCATTTCTCGGTGCCTGGTCCTGTCGACTACGTGGTTTGGGTGCTTGCCAAGGAGGATCCTCCTGAATGGAGGCACTTGTCCAAAGCACAATAAACACCAAGGGCATCACCTTCAGAAGCTTTCGAAAAATAAACTGCCGAAATCCACTGAGATCAAGTAAAATCCCTATCCTTTTCCAGTGACTTCACCAAAACATGCGCGATGAAAAACCGTGTGAAGAGAAATCACCCTGTATAGTTTCTGCATGTTTCTGGCATCTAGACTTTTCAACATGATTGACTGAGCCTATGAGCTCCTTCCAGTTGGGGTCCGTGTATCTGCGCACGATGCCATCCATGTGTGCCATTCCAACCACGCACACCGTCCTGCCACATGATGGTAAAGGTATCAAAGTGTGCCTGGTTGCCTGGCTAGGGATGATGATGATGATGATGATGATGATGATGATGATGATGATGATGATGATGATGATGATGATGATGATGATGATTATTGTCATTATCATTACTATCGTTATCATCTTTATTATTACTAATATCATCATCATTATTACTATGATGATCATCATTATCATTACTATTATTCCATTATATTACATTATCATCACCATTACTATAATGATTATTATGATCATGACGACCATGATGATGACAATGAGGACGATGAAATCACAGCCTGTCAGCAATGAATGTCGCCACAGGCTAAAGTGGGCACATGGACATTATCGGAGCATAGAAAACAACAAGAAGTGTAGGAACATGCAACCCTAAACCCTAAACCAACATTGCGCGCTTTGGTCGGCATTTCGGACCCTCACCAGTTTGGATCGCCTTTCGGACGCGAAGGTCTTGGATCGCAAGAGCTTGGTCATGTGGGAATCGCGCGAATGCAAAAGCGCCTTTGCAAAACCTTCGAAAAAAACGAAACAAGAAATGACGTGGAACAGTAGAACTGTTTTCAAACCTTGGGGAAAGAAATGGAAAAAATAAAGCAGACTTTTGTTTTCAATGACTTCTTGTTCAATTATCTGAACTGTCTCTCGCTCTCCTCGCTCTCCAGCGACATTGTCGACTTTAAGATTGCTTTCCACGTGTTTGCTCTCCTAGTAAAACCCAGCACCTGCCAAGAAGCTACCCGCAGAAAACTAGTCTTCCAACGATCCACTTTCAGGTGCTATGCTGCTATACTGTAGATACTAGCTTCGGGGAGGGTACCTAAAATCGGTATTAGTTTTGGGGAGGGTTCCTGTATTATTCATTCTCCTGCTGTCCAGAAGCGCACAGGTATTCTTTGCTTCCCCGCTAAATCAGCATGAATAGCAATAAACAGCCGAAGTTCTAAAAACAGAGTAACAGAATCCAGTACGTTTCAGCAAGATTCCTCCATTCATCACTAATGATCCCCCCAATTAGTCAGTCTGGCATTCTTTTTTCACCCCATTTTTTTGAAGTTTTTAAGTAAGGTTTGCAATTGGAAAGATTCGCAAACCAGCTCACCCAAAAGCCACCTGGCGACAAGGTGTTCATCAGCTCGCTCAAACGGCGTACCTGGTTTCGACCGTAGCATGCAGGCATGCAGTAGCATATTAATGTGGTAGCAATGGATCGGTAGATTGTGGAAACTCAATGATGGCCATGAAATTCCAGTACGGACTTTTGGTCTCATCTTGAAGCGCAAACTTTCAGTACCACCTGTGCAGTGCTCAGATGCCGCGAGATGGAAATATTGTTTGAAAGCCCATGCGTGACTGGGCACCAAAACCTAATTCACAAGTGTCGGTGGGTGAATTGAAATGTTTGACCTGACTGGCCGTTTGAAGTCTTTTTAATTCACCCAGAAGTGAAATATGATTTGAAACTCTTGGGTCTCAAAGTGGATCGACGGGAGACAAAGCACCATGGAAATTGAGAAACATAACTGACATGAAACTCACATTCTGACGCAATCATTCCTGCAACTGTCGTCCAAACTTGCACAGCAAACCCATCATCACTTGACAATCAAAGTGATCCCAGTCTTTGCCCACCAAGACCTCAAGATGTCTGTACATCCCCCGGGTGTTTGACAGGAGATACACATCACCGCGCCCATCTCGGACGTGTCATGTGATACGGTCTATTAAACCGCATAAAAGTGTGTGGATGAGGGAAAATGAGAGCACACAAATGGAATCAGTAGGCAAATGTGCCAAGTTCATCAAGTTTAGTGACTTTTAAATGTCATCTTTCGCTTCCGGATAATTTGGAGCCACCATGAAAAATTAATGAATTTCCTAGTGCTAAGATCAATGAATCAGAACTCATGATAACTCAAGAGTTCAGGTATCAAACAAACATGCACCAATTCCTATATCCTTCTGGTAGAAATCCAAGAATAACACTTCGAGCATTTGCATCAAATTTATTCAAATTTCCTCATCTCTTTCCCAGGCCAAATCGCTTTGTGCGAGCAAGGTGGGTGTCAAAAAGCAAAGTGGGAAGTCTTGTTGCTTCGGAAGTGAGCAGCCACGCAGCTACGCCTTTTCGGAGTAATGCACGGTGCAAAAAAGGACAGCTTGTGAACAGGTCCTGACCGAACCACATGCTCCAATCGCCGCCGTGACATTTGCTAGTCTGGATGCGGAAACCTGCATGATATGTTTTTGCAAATAAGTTAGCATTGAAATTCAAGCCTTATGAAGGGGCAATGAATGAAATTGAATGAACCCCTGGACCATCTCTCCTTTATTGATTCTCAAGAGTTGCAGGGTTCCTCCTCCCGAAGAGACTTTGAGACGCTGCTTTGCAGCATGACAATCTGGTAGTCGGAATGGCGCTCCTCTGTCTTGGCCAAACGAGCAATAGAGGTGTTTCCAAAAAAGGAATCTGTATATAAGTGAAAATGACATGCCTCTTTGCAACAAATGTCCACTGATCATCACTCATCACTCAACTAGAAGAAACCGAAAACACCTCATGCCTAGGGGCCTCAAAAGTACTTGTACTGACATTCCTTACTTTGAACCACTTCATGTCGGGCTGGAGGATCAAAAAGCTTTTCCACCGCACAATGGATCGTACACTCCAAACGAATTAGGAGGCGAATACCCAGTGGACCTTCCACATTGGCACTACCCTTCACTTGAAGTGATAGCTTCAGCTCATTTGCCAAGACTTCTGTGGTCAAAGCATGAAAAAGATGATAGTCCAACCTTTGCGGATCAGCTTGGGACGCTTACATGGGGGATTAGGGGGTTCTAGTTACAAATCTCGGCTCCATATTGGGTCTCAAAGCAGATCTTGTAAACAATCTTTGGTAACCTGTTGCCTGGAACTTCCGCTATCTTTCATGGACTTGTCCGAAAAACTGTCCAGGGTATCCTGAAAAATCATTGACCTGTCCTCATTGACCTATTTACGATGGCAGTATGAACCTTTTCTCATCATCAGTCTATTAGTCTTGCTAACATCCTTGTCTT
Source organism: Breviolum minutum Mf 1.05b.01 (assembly GCA_000507305.1). Classification (NCBI taxonomy): domain Eukaryota; class Dinophyceae; order Suessiales; family Symbiodiniaceae; genus Breviolum; species Breviolum minutum. The sequence continues at coordinate 5,663 of DF239851.1, forward strand.
TGACAGTCATCTTGCAACGACGTTGTCATGAATATGACTCATAAAAGTATATAATCACACACACACAGGCAAACAGGTGTACATCTAATATGATAATATTGCACAAACACACACACATCATATGCAAAATCATATGCAACAAGCAAAAAAAACCACCCTAAACTTCGTGCATCTCGCCACAAAGGTGAGTTGAATACACATCAGTCCCACAGGCTAAGGCCAGAAAAATCAGAGAACTTTCAGAATAAAGTGTACGAGAAATCTAAAACACGAGAATTTACTATATAAAACCATCCAACCTGATTATAAACATTCTTTATATATACAGTATATATATATATAAATGTAATCACGTAATTTTCCCGGGTTCACCACAGCGCCTCACAGTGGAATTTGCAGCCACCAAAGCTGAGGATTGAGGTTGTACACTGATGGGTGGACTTGTTGCAGTGCCAATTTCTTGGCCACGAAACAGAATTTGAAAGTGTCCTGACCGATATCAAGACACACTCCCGGTAAAACTGGGGGAAAAAGTTGATGTAAAAAATGGTCCCGTGTTTTTTTTTGAGACGTGACAATAACTTGGAAATGTTGGGATCTTGGAACTTTCAGTGGCCAGGTAAGGTCGAAAGCATCAATTTGGTGGAACAGCTGGGTTCCTGAATCTCAAGTTTCTTGATCTGCAGGAAATGCTGAAGTGTCTCAAAGCTAAGATGAAAAAAGGAAATGCTGGGCCCTGGGCATCCCTGAGCTATGATCCTATTCTCGAGTTGGCGTGAATGGAACAAACTAATGTGGACCAAAGAACCGCCTAGGATAGTGGTTTACAATCTCCAGAAACGGATTTGACTCTGCCAAGTTCGACAAAAAAGAACATCTTGCCACGCAAAATGTGGATCCTGAGTGCATCTTGCACCTGAAAAATCACGTCCCCACCTGAATCAGCGACACCACCTAGCAAGTTGGGATTGCTGACCTCTGCCTCTGCATAGAAACCAAGATCCGGAAAGGTGGAATTCTCATTGATACTACCGCCCATGCCAGCAAAGGACATCACGAAGAACATCATCGCATCCTCTGTCAGGACATCCAAGCTATGAAGTTTCCATTCAGGATCCCGTGGCCAAAACAAGGCTGCACAAGCGGTGATGCACACCACACAAGTACAAAGAGAGAAGAGACAGCATCTCCGGCTTCGACATCTTCTTTTTGGTACTGGATCCACATTAAGTTTGAGATCACCAGGTTTCTTGGGAGATTCTAAGTCCCAATCCACCACGATACCTTCAATGGGACTCTTACCGTGATCCATATCAGGCTCGTTGCACCCTGGAACCGTTCCAGTGATCTCTCTCGATGACTTGTATTCGGGACGCTTGGGAGGAGAAGGCATTGTGAGCTGAAGCTGTGCGATCCCGGAATGCAGTCTGTGCTATGCGTCTGGTTGCTCGTTCTATTGCATGCTTTTGCAGGCAATTTTTTCGTCTAGGATTGAGCCGATTTGTAGAGCATTCCGTAGCAATCAAGTGAAATCAGGAACCTTTGCACTTGTCACACCTCCTTGTTTCCATGCGCTGGCTATCACAAGCTGTATGCCTCTATATACACAACTCACACATATAGTCGTATAGAATCACATATTACTATTTTGTATAATCGCATGCCTATACACCAGTCAGTAAAGCCCGAACAAGTCTTTATATGGCCTGACTAATCTTACCAAACAGGCACCTTGTCTCTGTCTTTCATCTTCTCAGAAGCCTTGGCAAATGCTGCCGCCAGGCCTTTATCACCTCAGTTCCCGCTATTGCCTTGAGACACATGAGGGAGCCGTTTCAAATACAGGTAAAAAGTGATGGTAGCCGCCAGCCCTTAACCCGTGATGGCTTTCTTCAATTTGCACTTGAACAGGCCATCGCACACACACAGTGGCAGAATTTGTACGGGCAACATTTCAATGCCAAAGTCACCTTTCATCTTCGTCAAATCAAAGCCACCGATGTCTGGAAAGAGTTGGGAGACCTGCGAACAAAGGCCCAAACAAGTGTTTTACGATGTTCTACGCAAGCAATCGGAGATGGCTGCAACTACAAAAATGCACCAACTGTCCGACGTCCGTGGTTGCGTTTGTGCGAGAGCGAGCCATGTATTCAAACGCATCCAAATCGATATGCGAAGTAAATGGGACGTCGATGGATGGGGTGCGCTGGATGAAAGGGGTGCATGGAACCACGAAAAAATGTTGGCACACAGCCACATATTATATAACGATATATCATACATTCATATGATATATATATATATATATTATATTATGGATTTATACAATTATATTTTTTTTGGCTCTCAAATGACGGGCTTAAATGGTTGTGTTAACCGGGGCTGTACACAAGTGAAAAAGGTGAAACATCCTCTGGCGACTGTACAAGTGAGGTTGGAGAGGAGTTGATAGTGTGGGGTGAAGAAGGGGGGGTGAGAGGATTTGGAGGAGTTTGGGGAGTGGAGCGAAGTACCTGAGATGCGGCATGACGTGCAAGGAGAATTTTAAGAAACATTTGATGGGTATTGGTAACAAAACTTTGAAAAGTATAAGTTAGATCCAAATCATGAAGTAAAGGGATTCCATAATCACAATGACATTCAATCCAACCGCAATGTAAGAAACATTGGGGCCATTGACTACCAACAATACTAAAAAGACGAAGAAGAAGGGGAAATTTTTCACGAATAAAAGTCCAACGGGTACAGTGCCAAAAAATGTGCTCAGCTGTTTCTTCACAATCATTACAATATGGACAAATAGGACTAGATAAGAGCTTAGATTTATAAAGACGAGATGCATGATCGATGGAACCAGTGAGAACATACCGTAACAAGGTCTGGTGCAAAGGATTATTCAAAGAAAGATAATAAGCACGTGTATTAGCAACATCAATCAAGTTAGTCTGTCCTAAACAATCCTGTCGACGTTGGGAAGCTTTGGCAAGATAAAACTGTCGGTAAGAATCACGAATATTATGTTTGATAGAGGAAAGATCATCATCGACAGAATAAGCAACATTGTTGATCACAAAAACAAAAGGATCTTCGAAATAGAACCCAAGATGTTTAGCAGCAGAGCGCAGACGAAAGAAAGGCCCCCATTTAAGGCCTAAGGTGTCACTCCACAACCTGGAGAGATGGGTACGTCGCTGTGTGTCACAGTGTTTGATGTATAAAAGATATTCAATTACATGGCGATAGTTAAGAAAAAGGTGGGGTGATAAAAGATGTCCTGGTGTAACGAGAGAAAATAATGCTTCCCGACAGAGCCATGTACTACGCTTAGGAACAAGAATAGTGGTGATAGCATGTTTAAGAGAAGTAACCTGAGAAGCGCTCATATCGCAAGAGAGGGCAAAATGGTTATAACACGAGGAAACAAGGGAGGTAAATAAACGGTAGGACACAACATATGGAAGTGGTAATTTAGCAATGCGCTGTGCACGAAGAAGTACGGTCTTATCAGTAGTGGAAAAAGAAGCATCGTAAGGGACACCAATGTCAATAGGCGCACCAAGCAAAAAAGGATAAAAGCAAAAGGTAAACTGATCGAAGCAGGTAGGATAATGGCCAAAGGGATTTCCTTTGTTCCAAAGCTGACATTTACTAAGGTTGAGACGAAGATCAGAAGATGAACTAAACTGGGTAAGCAAGTCATAAGCAAGTGAGAGAGTATCCCAAGAACTTGAAACGACGGTGAGGTCATCAGCAAAAGCATAGACCGTAAGGTCCCCGAGAGCTGATAAACGAGTGACCAGCGGGCAAAGAACACAGTTAAGAATAACTACACTAAGAGGGTCACCCTGGAGTAATCCATTAGTAGCAAACCAAAAGGAACCCAAGCAACCAGCATAACGGAAACATCGCGAAATATTAGAATACAAGTGGGATAAAAGATCGACAAGGGCAGAGTCGCAACCGTAGTGACGGAGAGCGGACCAAATAACAGAGTAAGGAATAGAGTCAAAACACTTAGCAAAATCGAACTGTAAGCCCAGCAGCCATTTGTTTGATATCTAGATAAAAGGTCAAAAGAAAGGTGGCTATTAAGGCTAGTAGTGCTACGCCCCTTGCAAAAAGCGAATTGTGAAGAATGTACCCAGGTGTTCTGCCAACACAAAAGAGATTGACAGCGTAAGCTAGCGTAAAGCCGATAAGGAACAGGAAGTACAGTAATGGGTCGAAGACTAAGGGGTGTACGTGCAACTCCTTTAGGAATAAGAGTAGTATAGGAGTAGTAAAAGGAAGCAGGAAAACGACCAGTTTTCTCACAAAGATGAAAAATATCTAGAAGAGCCAACAAAAGACAGTCAGGCAAACTTTTTAACTCATGTGGTCTCCAACCATCCAAACCAGTAGCGGTATTATTCTTAAGTTTTTGCGAAGAACATAATGCGTATCATCGAGAGTAAGTGGAGGTAGGGTACATTGAGGGTAAGTTCCTGGCGTGAGAGAGAAGAGGGCGGAATAGTCTTGTGACTTAGTTTCACCATTCGGGTATTTAGCGAAAATAGGACGCCAAGAATCTTGTAATAAGGTATCAATATGGGAACGATCTGTAATAATACGACCTTGGTGCTGCAAACAAGTAAAAGGTTCAACAGACTTGCCCTTGATCAACTGATAAACTTTTTTGCTATTAAGAGCCCAAGTGTCCCGTATCCAGGAGTGCCACACATCCCGACGGTGTTGATGTGTGGATTTTTGTTCTTGTAAACGAAATTCAGTTAGTGAATCACGCAAACGAGGCAGCCATTGAGTTGGTGGACCCGATGGGGTAAAAGTGTCAAATAAAGATCTTGCAGATGCAGCAATAGTAGAAACACGGTGGCTGAAGGAAACATTGGTAACAATATCAGGTGTACTTTGTAAGAGAGCTATAGTTGAAACAACTTGGTTAAAAAGTGTAGCATAAGGGCGATAAGAAGAGGGAAGTTCACGAGTGATGGGTGTGGCGGGTTTACCGGTTTTTATGCAGGGTGTTGCCCCACGTGAATGAAAGTCATGATTAGTTAACAGCGTTAGGTATTGTTGGGCCCATTGGGTCCAGCAATTATAAGCAAGGTCAACATCAGATTGAAAATTGTCGATATCCCATTGGAAGAGCGTGTGAAAAGCTTGAATAAAATGTGTAGTTGGTTTAGGGAGATCATAATGAGTAGGTGGGAGGGCCAAACGCTTAACCTGCTCAGAGAAAAGGTCAACATCAATTCGGAAGATAAGTGGGCGATGAGTTGGGATGGAAGTATCATTTTCCAAGTAAAAGTGATTAATCGAAAGAACCGCAGGAGAGTTAACAAACACAAAATCAATCCTCCTTCCAGTTGTGTTACCCTTGGCAAAACAAGTAGATTGTAGGGGTTCATCTTGAAGTTGAGAAAAAAGAAAAGCAATATCATACCAACGTTGCGAAAGATAAGCTTGAGAGAGGGATGATGAAGAAAGAGTAGTAGTATTAGCATCCATTCCTATATAAACGGGGGTATTACCGAAACTGGCCGCATACTCAAAAACAGTACTCATAAGAAGATCATTTTGAGTTTGTGATTCAACATGGACATCGGCTCCAGTATATCCATAGACAGTCAAAAAATGTATAGCGGGGCCATGTTCAGTAGATAAAATCCCGTGGAGGAAGCGATGTGTACGTAAAAGAGGGTAAGATTCTAACAGGAACTCAGGAGCTGGTTGAAATTGTAAAGAAGTACGATATAAAATAGCGACACCTCCGCATTTCCCACTGATAGAGTCGTCTGCTGCAGTGCTTTGTTGTGGTGGACGTGGAAGACCCCAAATAGCTGACCAACCTTTTTCATGTAGGAGCATCTGCATATATTGTTGTCCAAAAGAGGTGAGCCGCGATTCTTGCACCAGGATGATGTCGTGATGGAGTAGTTCTTCGTAGTGAAGTGCAAGAGAAGTGATGTTAATGCTAGCGACTGCAAGGCCAGGGCCCGGATTAAGGGCTTCACCAAAAGGATAGCCATAACTCCAGTGAACGTAGAAGTTGTAGATAAAAATGTAGGGAAAAGAACGTAGTCAGTGCATAAGCGCCCTCCAGGCTGATTCGTAATCGGTATTGTCCGCTGCGAAGATAAGCTTGTTAATTCGTGAATCCCAATGAGCAACATCCTCCCAATCTGTACCATTAAAGATTTTAACAATACCTCGATTATAATTACGGTATAAATGAGTTTGAGAGATATCTTGGTTCGGGTATTTGGCAGAGAGAACTTGAATACAAGCACGATATAGCTTACGGATAGACTTATTCTGTTCAGGGCGTTGTCCTCGAAGTTGATTATCAAGACCGACATAGATTTGGGAGGAGCCGTAAACATGCCATTTATTATTAGGGCATTGACGTAAAAACGTCCAAAGAGAAGGTTCATCTTTAAAGATGACAACTGCAGTATCTGAGAGATGACCTAAGGTGTATGTATCTTCCACATCGGCAATATTATGTTGGTTCATCCATTGAAGAATGTTCTGTTTAGTATCGATAGGGAATCCTCGGAAATAAAGTGTTCTCATCTTTTTAGCCATAAGTTCGGGGGTAATAGGAGGTCCTGAGGTAGTACTATCAACTGAGGAGCGGCGAGAAGGTGGGTCAGTCTTATTAAGGGGATCCATTTTAATTTGTTGTATATCCTGTTGTAATTGAGTGATTTGCTGTTCCATGTTATCCATTCTGGTAGAAGAGCTAGCAAACTCAGTTTCTAAGGATCGAATGGTTTTAGTCATACGCCGAGTGTCTCGTCTATTGGATTGGGTGGATTTAAGAATGAGGTCAAGTTTGGCGTCAGTGGAAAGGGTTGTAGAATCCATTAAGTCATCTGAAGAGTCCTCAATTGGTTGCGCTTCAATTGCGTCTTGTCTACGGAGTTTATTCATAGAGTTTTGGGGTGGTGTGGATTGGTGTTTTTGAGAAGATTTCATGCCTCCACGTAATCGGCCAAGAATATAGATTGGAAATTGAGAAGAAATCTCAACATGAACACGTTTACTTTGTTGGATTAGGTAGAAATCTTGAAAATGATACTTAGTGTTTAAGAAAGTTGAAAGAGTGGCAACATAAAGGTCCGGCAAATAAATAGTCTGGGCACCAAAAAGTCCTCGAATCTCAAGTGTAAATCCGCCATAGAGTGGAATTCGAAGCTCGATAGGGGCTGCGGAAAGAGTGGTAGTACATTTTTGTCCATGCTGAAAAAAGCGAAAGTCATCAACACCGAATTGGATCAAAAGGTATTGATGTAACGCTGCAACTGTAGGGGAGGGTAATAAGACAAAGTTACGACCTAGAGCACCTGTAAGAAGATACTGGTATACAGGAGAAGAGGAAGGAGAGACAGCAGGAGAAGTGTCATCAGGTGGGCAAATTTGAATATGATTGACCAGATAAAGTATAGGATTGAGTTGGTCTAATGTAAGAGGACATAAGAAGTGTGGACTATTGGTAGCTAAGACTAGGTGAATCTGATTAGTAGAAAGGAGGCGGCATTCGTGTTGCCGAGACAATAGGGTATCGCGAGAATAAAGAGAGAAGGTGCCAACACTTAGATCCAGAGAAGTAGCAAGAAGGTGATATAAAAGGTCCATAGTAAGAGAAGTAGCCATACGGACATGTAATGTAGTCTGGGAGGTAACTACAGTTAACAACCGGAGATGAAAGGCACGTGGGACTTGAATATTAAAGGAAATGTTTTCTCTGGCAGGGATAATATCTCGAATGTCTACGTAGGATTTGGTAGTGTTATGAACATCAGTAAAGTAATTGTGAAGTGGGGCCCATTCACCAATAACGTCATGAAGGGAACGGGCAGAGGTGTGATAGGATCCTGTGGTATCACCTAGTACCCAATTGACGATACAGATCCGCCCTGCCGAGTCATCCAGAAGATAAGAGGAGCCTTGTGTGCTCTTGGATTGAAAGAGTATGAATGGGGAAGAAAGTAAAGGACGAGATGTACACAAAGGACGAGAAGCATTGAGAAAACGGTGCTGTAAAAAGAGTTGCAACATGGTAGCAGAAAAACACAGTTGTGAATTCTGAGGGGAAGTAATGACAGAGAAAGAGATACCTAGACGTTGACAGAATGAAAAGAAGGTTTCATGCTGTAAGTACGTAACGACAACTTCGGCAGTGGGGGTGCGAAGGAGAAGGTTACGGGGGGCGTGGTAGAGACCTGTTTGAACTGAGTGAATGAGAGAGACAGTGGGGGGAACAAAATTACGTAGTGAAGAGGTCTCAGACTCGGCGCGGAAAAAGCCTTCAGAGACAGAATAGCAAATTGCAGAGAGGTCTATGGAGTCAGACAAGAGGACATCAAGAATAGAGAGAAAATCGTAAGATGTGGTGGAGTCAGAAAGGGCAGAACAGAGACCATAAAGAGCTTGTTGAGGGGTAAGTGTGTTACCTAGCTGATGCCATGAGAGATGTAAGTGAATTGGAAGACAGAGACATGGGGGCCAGCCCAGTGCAGCAGCCCATTCAAGAGGGTGAAACCTACGAACATCATTTAAGGAAGTGGAGACAAGTTCCGTGAACAAACCATTGGTTTGCAAAAGAGATGAAGGTAAAGAAGTCTGCTTAGGATAAGAAGACATGATAGCACCCAAAACATCTCCTATGTTTCGTAGACGGCGTTGAATAGTAGCAGCTGAAGGAAGTGGGTACCAGGCGGGTAAAAGAGAAGGATCACGCAAAACTGTCAATTCTTCTGATGTGAGTTGGAGAGAAGGATGTCGTAGAAGTGGGCTGTGCAAAGGTAGGAAATGTTTGGATCGAAGGGTAGGTTTATGTGAGGAAAGGACCCAAGGTGGGAGGAAGCCTCGTGGAGTACTTTTAGAAGGAGAGCAGAGCAACAAAGAAGGACACGATTTCGTGAAACAGGAACATGAATTGCTGCATTAATAGGTTGCTTAAACTTAATCGTGAGACCAAGTATCTGAGTGATCAACGAAAACATAGAATAATGAGGGTGGTCTAAAAAAGCAGATACTTGCTCCAAAACAATTGGTGTTTGCAAAAGATAAGAATAAAACAAACACAACAAAGTGAGGAGACCATCCGAACGATTCAGACCCTGCTGAGTACCTGCATTAGACCATGGTGGACATGGCGGTGAGGCACATAATAAAATTGGAGTAAGAAGAGAAAAAAGTGGCAAAAGTGAAAAGTCTTGGAGGTCATGACATAACAAAAAAGGGCGATCGACGGTGTTATAAAGAGTGGCATCAAGGGTGTTGAGGGGAAGGTTAAAGGTTTGGGCCTGTGTAAGAAGTGATGGCCTATCAATATCAACTGAACATTTGATTTGATGTTGAGATAAATATGTCGCAGCGAGGCGCCATGTTCCAATTCCAGAAAAAAGGTCAATAATATTAAAGGTTGCGACGTTCCCTATTTCGTAAGCGATTTCATAGGCAGGAGGTGGTGAACATGTAGTCCAAAGAAGCTTACCGTAGAGCAATAGAGTACATCGGAGAAGAACTAAGATGGAGTGCTGACGAGAAGAAAACCTATCAGTGTGTGATTTTGGAACAACGACAAGAAGAATACCATTAGTAGGAAGTTTCTTGCCAGTATGGTTACAATAGTCAGATGCAAGACATGAAGGCCGCATCATAAGAACATATAGATTAGTGTCAACCGTAAAATCATGGAAAATATGTAGAATAACTCCTATTATGTTATGTGGCGTAGATGAATAAAAAAGACTATACAATTATATATATCATATATGTTCCAGGTTCCGGGTCCCCCCCCCACCCCCCCTGCCATGGTCATGGTCATAACATCAACCCCCCTCCCCCCTGTGGAATGGGTGGGTCCTGGGAAGGGGTGGGGGTCATCCAGCCAACAGCAATGCAACTGGTAGGATAAGATGAAGAAAGTTGATTTCAAGCAAGAGAAGCATGTATGCTGAAATAAGTTACATGTTAA
>DF239851.1:15833-33823 GCA_000507305.1 Breviolum minutum Mf 1.05b.01
TATTGAAGAGTCTAATATCTACTTGTGTTTTGTCGTATGAAGGCTCAAGAGAGGATTGGTTACTTGACCGAATCTGCGAGTCTAAAAAGGACTGCTGGGATAGTATAAGACGTACTAGTTATCCCTACCAATAGGTAGAACGCTAGTGCCACTCTTCAGGGGGGGTGGTAGCGAACCGCGAACCGGGATCATATATTCAGCATCTTTCAGCCATGCCTTGTGATTGTGGCATGTGTTTGAACTCTCATCCCCACAAGAATCAAAACAACTTTATGATCAATGTCTCTTTCTCTCGACCCCTCTCCGTGCCTCTCGTTGGACATCTGGGCGCATGAGCTTAAACGTCAAAGCGCTAGGATCCGTTGCAAGAAACTCCTCCAGAGTTGGAGATTTGCATGTGCCATGTGCAACACATTTTGCCAAATCAATCCAAATAGATAACATCATTCCATACGAAGACCTCTATATACCTTTACAGCCTTCACACTCCTTGACACACCTGGTTCCCTGCAACTTGCAAGCTCTGTTCCAAGTCCGTTGGGTCTCCTGCTTCAATCGCTGTTCGGTGACTTTGCCTTCGACCTTGGCACAGGACGGTACCTTCACATGTCCACTGCCCTACTTGGCAGTGCTTATGAGTGGTGAGGACATGGGAAGGGATTGTTGTGGCGAAACAAAAAGAGGAAGTCTTGTGGCCATCTTAATTCTTCAACTGCCCCGTTTTTCTGGACTTGTGATCTTTGTTGACTGAAAAAATCATATCGCATAGTCTTTGGAGTGGCAAATAGCGGGGGAAAAACATGCAATACCCTGCCTTCACTCTGATCAATGCCTATGTGTAAGCAATCGACCTGAAAAAAGCACCATTCTTTACCCCCTGGGGTGAACTAGCAATCAATTCCATCATATATAGGCAAGCAGTTTAAAACACTAAAAACAATCACCATCTATCACCCTTCTCTATCTCCCCAGCGCCCTTAATTCATACCCCTATGGTAGGGAGTAAGGCTATCACCTATTCAACACCATTCCTAGTTTTTCCAAGGAACATCTCCACAATGCAACCTTGCCCCTACCTGTGCAACAAATGGGCATGGTGGCCAGTACCAGGTTCACGCTGAACCGTAACGCCATGATCACTTTAATGACTCTTGGCAATGAGTTGCAAGATCAGTTGTATGATGTTACCACATTTTAAGAAAACCATGTGTGCTTAATTTCGCCCTTCTTTTATAAATTGGCACGTCTTCTCCCAGCACTGCAATAGAGGAAGCAAACAATGATAAGGTCCTTAGGTTCATTCATCACGCCTCCTTGCCAGCATCCAAGCCCGCTAGCATGTCTTGACCAGGATCAAATCCAGCGGATCGCAGCAGCTTGTAGAACATCTGGAAAAACATCAACGTATCGTGGGCTGCAAAAACTCTATAGTATCGACGTGTTCCATCCCATTCAAATGCCACGGAAAAAAACCATGAGAATGGAGGGATTCTTGAGACGGGAACCAAAATTCACTAAAATTTCATTTATAACACATCTAAAACTAATAGTCATGCAAAATGCTCCAACTGCTGTAAGCATAAGTTGTGGGTCAAATCGGTGGCCTTGATTCCTTCAAGAAAACCTTGCGTCTCGAAAACAGATCCTGGAGCGAAGGAGGCAAAAGAATTGCAATTGTGGAGGGTGCGATGTGCATATCAAACCAAGACAACCCTGTGTGAGGACACTGGGAGCTGGAAAGAATCAGGAAAAATCGGTGTGAAGCACACCGGACAAAAGGCTGATAGGAGTCTCCAGCGGGGTCATTGCTGTTGCGATTTACCTTTGCTTGTCTAAACTGATGTTGGCCCAAGCCCATGACATTTTCCACAATCATCAGTATAGGTCATTCAATAGAAGGAGACTGCACTGTACAAGACTTTGCAGGCCTCCGAGCCCTAAAGGCCGCTTTCCAAAATAAATATCTAACAAAGACACAAATAAACAGCACATAAAGAAATGAATGTATATTCTATATCCAATTTGAAATGTGAATATATTCTATACGAATGCAACATAGTAAAACCCATATTTTGTAACCCAAATATACAATGAATAAAACCACTAAAAAACTAAAAGAAGCCGAAGCTATAGTCATATAATTTCACCTTCTTCGTTTTCAATCTGTGCGTGTTTGGACGAAAACATGAATCAGGCCTTCCGCGATTATTCACCACTTGTGCCACCAAACGCGCCTGGCAAAATGCTGCAACTCTCATCCAACCGTTCAGCTTGTAAGCGTTGACGTCGGTCTGTGCACAACTCCACCATAACATGCTGCGGCTGGACGTTCAAAATCACTTCACGGACCTCAATGCATAGCATTAAACAGTTGGGAAACAGCTCTCCAATGAAGCACTAGAAATTACTCTCCCGCAACTGGTTTATGGAAGTATTGGTAGTCCAACATTGACATGAATGATCCTTTGTAGAAAAGGAAACCATCGTCGAAATCTCTGGAAGTCGAGATTTGTCCTTGGCAACTCACCAGGTATATATATATATATATGTAAATACATATCACAAGTACAAATACTTATACATCTATATACAATATATCAATATATAATATTATTCTGTCTCTTTCTCACAATATATATGCATGTATTTGTGTAGGTAGTTGTCTTGCCTTGCTGTTTTTTGAGTGCCCAATATAAGCATCTTGAGATACCTTGATACTCTTCTCCAAGGAATGGATAAGGTTGTGTTTTATGTTTGCAATGCTTCGCCTCTGCCGCAGATGCCGCGGAGATGTGTGAAGTACCAACCAGGAAGACTTCTCCTCTGGCCGCGGGATGTCGCAAATGTTCCAAGGTCGGTGATTTCCGTGTGGAAAAGCTTCCGAAGCACCGGAGTGACCATGGACGAAGTGCAGGCATACTCAGTGGAGATCAGGTGTTTTGGTGATTCAAAGGACTTCTTTGAAGAACCTCATGTATCTTGTCTTGCAAATTAATTCATATGCTTTTTCTTCAATAACGTGTGCCTATTCCAATGTGCTGAGTGAATCAAAGCGACCTATCATAGTTTTGATTTATCATGTAATGTATTTCTGTATATCTTCAAAAAATATCAAAAAATATCACCCATCTACACAAACGGCGTCACAAGAGATCTCGACATGTGATGGCAGTTTAAAAAACGCTTAAAGGACAGCTCAAGCCAATCCTTTCAAATCCTTTTTAAGGTTTGACTAAAAAATGATGAATTAGGATCGAACTGGATTCTAGATTCTAGCTTCTTGAAAGGCATAGCTGTATAACACGTAGTTTTCCTATGTTGTGAATAAAACGTCTTTGAAAAGCTCAGCCAATTCAATCCTATTCAAACATCCTAAACATTCCAAACCGCAACAAATGCGATGCCTAAAAGCCTAAAACATGTTTTCGATATTTTTCGATAACCATTTGTCCAAGAGCTGCACAAACTGTGGTCTATCCAGATTGTATAACTTGATCCAAGGCATCGAGATGCTTCCTGCCGCACATTCCAAGTCTATGTTCTAGCGGATGCCATGTGGATAACTGCTTGTTTGCAAAAAACATTCAAATAGACGGTGGTCACGCTATATCGGATCCAATCAAGATTTGAGATGTTTTGAGATGTCGATCTGACTTCAACATCATCGAGTCAACAAACATCATGTCAAATGGGCTCAATGTGATGGAATTTTGTAGTGCTTCCGAAATGTTCCGCATCCACAATGTGGAATTGGAACATGTCACGGTGGTTCACAGAAGTGCTCTGTGTCTCGTGCGTCTGCAGTCTTTTTGAAACACCGCAGGAAGCCGCTCCTGTCAATAGGATTCAGCCAGGCAAAGCCGTAATCCAATGCTCCTGACCCTTCATGGTGGAGTCAGCCACCGAAAAATCAGGAGGGAACGTGGCCCACCATTCTACTGTGATGGGTCTAAAGGTTGTGAAGACATCGTATGTTTGAAGAAAAAATCATGATTGTAATTTGTAACAGATTAGAATCTTCAAAAAACCATTCTTGTATTGGCAGCTCTAAAAATGTCTAAAGTCTAAAGCAGTAGCCCTTCTTAGGGGGCCAGTGTGACCAACGGCCTCTTTAAAATCATGACCATCGTATTTGGAGAGGGCCAAATAGGCTCCAGCAAGTCAGCCTGCTTTGGCCATGTGCCACAAGGTCTCTTGCAAAAGCCGAACCTCACCGGGACAAGAATCAGGTTTCTACATTTCAGAAGTTGAGAGTTCTCCTTTGAAAAAGAACTCTACCCCTGCAAACGTTTTGAGCTTGATAGGAGTCTTTGACATTGACCACAAACAATCGAATTTTTGGGTGATCTGATTTGATGTGCTTTACAACTTTACGACTTGTAATTGCAACTGTTGGAACCCGTTGTATTGTACCCATATACCTTCGTCACTCTCAAGGCATGATGCTGTACTTAAATAAGCCCACCTGAAGGGAACAGAAAACACCCCGGGATGAAAAACAAAACCAGGGAACACATCTCCAACCTTACTGTTCTGACGAGAAACATCACCGCCATAAGGATGTGCTGAAGGATGTTCATCCATCTGTCAGGACGTCACAGAAAAAAAACATGACGTATGGATAGGCCCTAGGATCCAGCAAATCCTGCCAGAAAATCATTACGAATGGACCTGGGGCTCCCGATTTTTGGTCAATTTTATCGCAATGCCATATGAGGTCATCAGTTTTGATAATATCATCATTAACTTCTTTCGTTGAGTGGTTTGCATCCGGTCTGAACTATTTTCATGCATCACTGTCCCAACGATCTGAAAATCTGCCCTGATCCTATTGTCCTTTCAGACCTTCCCTTTCGATGGGTAAAAGACGTACCAGGTACAGTACAGTGTATGACATGGAAAATCTATCTTTCACTTTAATCTACCTTGCGTATGATTTCCCTTTTTCAGAGACATGCACCCTTCGTCCCATTTGGCTGTAGCTGAGCTTCAACAAGTTGGACACCGAACATGGATTTGAATTGAATTTGATGTATATAACTCTGTTGGATCTTTTGCCGCCCAGCAGGGGGCATCTCTGATCCATGCCAATGGCTTTATTGGAATTGCCGTGTGCCCCCTGCATGCAAAAACATTGTTTAGTTTTGTTAGTGGACACGTGGCCAGCAGAATGCCTGCTTGCCTCATGTCCGATCTCACATCTCTGATATGACCGGAGACATATGTGTGAGAGTCAAATTCAACATGCATAAAAATGCCAGTGCTGTGAGAAACTTGGATTGAACATAATGGAAACTTGAAGCCACTGGCTTCTGCAGTTCTTCTCTGACACCCAAAATTGAAACTCACTGACTCCTTGCGGTGCCTGTGCGAAAGGCACTGTGTTGCACGGCATGTCTTTCTCAGCCGAAGCCTGCCAAAGGTGAACAACATTGCGGGTGGAGCCTTGACAAAATCCCAATCCTGTTGCCCTCTGGCAGCTAGGGCAATAGCTGCTAGCTTCGCTCATTGCCCGGTAGGGCTGTAAAGGTCACTTGCAACCTTCGAAATTACTCATTTGTGAGTGGCCCCACTTGTCTCTCTCTCTCTCTCTCTCTCTCTCTCTATGTTCTATGCAAATTTCCAGACCTTTGGGTTTAACTTCGGGGGAACTGGGGGGTTCAGGGGGGGGTGCTGATGTGTAGGGAGGGACTGCTTCATCCAGTTGGGCCATGTACAGCGGGATGGACCCACCAGGCACTGCACGTGCCACGCAACAACAGCAAGTATGTCAGAACGTAACGCAAACAGCGACCAAAGTACTGCATGTGCCACAACGCAAGACCCAGCGAAAGCGCTACTGCACCCGCAAACAAAAACATGCCACAGCCACAAAGTACAGCACCTGTTCAGCACGAAAGCTACCAAGTACTGCACATGCCACGCAGGAGCCAAAGTTGAGACCACTGAAGTACACAAACAGACCCACTGGAAGCATAAAATGTTGCACCTGCTACGAAAATCAAAGGTCTGCAAGCTCAGAGTCACAAGCGAGAGAAAAGTACAGTCACAAGCAAGGTACCGACTGGTAAAGACAGGGTGCAAATTCGCTCCTTCCAAAAGGACATTTAATCTAAAGCAACCATAACCATCAATATTTTCAGATATGGCAGTCACCTCCCCACCCGGCCAGACACTTACTTTTACATGCACAAATTTCCTCACTTGCGCATGCATTCCTCACTTCTACATGCACTGACCCTTCCTTCCTCACTGGTACATGCACTGACCTTTAGGCTCTAACTTGGGGGGGACTGGGGTGGGGACTGGGGTGGGGACTGGGGTTTAGGGTGGGGACTGGGGTGGGAGAAGCGTTTCAAAGTGACTCAGCAACATTGTAGCCACGCATATGNGTGGGGACTGGGGTGGGCGAAGCGTTGACTCCGCAACATTGTAGCCACGCATATGTCTTTCTATGTAAAGGTATCCTTTAGGGTCTAACTTGGGGGGGACTGGGGTGGGGACTGGGGTTTCAGGGTGGGGACTGGGGTGGGGACTTGCGTTCATTCTGACTGAGGTTGATGGTGATTGGCTTCTCATTGATCTCCCGAGCCCAAGCGCGGATGCGTGCTTTGAATGCATCCCTATCCAGATCAGGCACCACTATCCTTGCGCAAACAGGATAAGCCACCACATCATTGGCTGCAGGTCGTTTTGACGCAGCGGGCCGCTTCAAACCCGCGGCAGGGCGCTTCATTAGACATTGTAGCCACAACAGCTACAGCTTCATAATAAGACATCAACTCTGATGTACTGCGAGCTTTGGATGAAGCGGCAATGCAAAAAAATTGAAAGTTATCCAAAACAAAATTAGTCAGGTAATCACTCCGTCAGGCAATCACTCCGTCTGTTGTTGTTGTTGTTGTTGTTGTTGTTGTTGTTGTTGTTGTTGTGGTCGTCGTCTTTGTCGTCGTCATCGTCGTCGTCGTCATCGTCGTCGTCGATGTTTGTTGTTGTTTGTTGTTTGTTGTTTGTTGTTTGNCAGGCAATCACTCCGTCTGTTGTTGTTGTTGTTGTTGTTGTTGTTGTTGTTGTTGTTGTTGTTGTTGTTGTTGTTGTTGTTGTTGTTGTTGTGGTCGTCGTCTTTGTCGTCATCGTCGTCGTCGTCATCGTCGTTTGTTGTTTGTTGTTTGTTGTTTGTTGTTTGTTGTTTGTTGTTGTTTGTTTGTTGTTTGTTGTTGTTTGTTTGTTGTTGTTTGTTTGTTGTTTGTTGTTTGTTGTTTGTTGTTTGTTGTTTGTTGTTTTAGAGTCTCAAACGCATGTAAAAGCGAGGTACCATGCGCATGTACAAGCGAGGTTTTTTGCGCATGTACAAGCGAGTGCTCGCCCTCACCACCCCTCTCTGCAGTCCAAGAGGCAAGGATCTTCTCGAAAGCTCCCTGTCAAAGCAGTAAAAAACACTTGTCTCTTTGTGAAGTCAATGAGCAGTAAGGATCTCTCAGTGATGCTCCTCTATAGGACCCTTTGGAGCTGAAAAATCCTTCCCCCAACCGTTCCCCCAACCTTCACAGCTTCCATTGCACTTGACGTCTGCACAGCCTTTGCCCAGTTCTCCGGGGAATCTTCACTCAAAATGCCAACCTTGGCCGAGAATTGAAGGAAGATGTAGGGAAGGGCGGCATTTCTAAGGATTTTGGACTTTCTTTGCAAAGGAGTCATTGGCAAATGTCATCTTTTGTTCTTTTGGAACATGTGCAATAATATTTCTAAGGTCAAGCTGAGGGGCAAGGTACCAAATTTGCATACCGCCACCCAATGGGCCTTTGTTCACGCCCTGTGCAACTGTCACGCCTTGCAAGTACATGGAGCACTTGCCTGCCGCAATGGTGAGTCATTGGCACGCTGTGATAAGAACACAATGAAACTGCGTACTTCCCAAGAACCACGTCTGATAACAGTGGGTTACAACATGATTTGGACATTCACAAGGCACACTAAGACGTGGTCAGGGCATGATCAGGTTTACGTACTGTATGTATGGACTCAGTAGATCAAATCAACATTCAAACATACTATTCAAACACACGCACACACAAACACTTCACTTTGCCTTTGAAGTGACAGAGTTGTTTTGGACTCCATGTCTAAATCTCTTTCCCTCTCACGCTTTAACCCGCTTCAGCAAAAAAACATGGCCCTTTGAAGACCTCGGAAAGCATACATTCCTCGGAAGGGCACACAGCAAGGCCTCCCATTGGCCTCAGACGGGGGAAGCTTGGAGCGACAAAATTATGGCGAGGGGCTATATTTCAAAACGGAAGGGGACTGATTGGTCACTAAAATAATCTAAGTCCCTCATAAGCTTCGCCTCGTTTGGATCATTTTCAGGGGACTCTCTGATCCGAAACCAGTCATCGAGTGAGGTCATCCACCTTCGCTGAAATCACTACTGTATGTATAGACTTTGATAGGCCTTTGATGTTTCACCCCAGTACCCCAATTTTTTGCTTCTCAATGCTTATCAAATGCATCAGGGATATCAGGGTCACCTTCATTGCGAGGTTGCGACCAATGGCAATCTCTCCATAAATGATCGATCACGTCACATTTGGGGAGAATTTCTCATGATACCTCTTATCGCCCTATGAGCACTCGCTGAAGAATCGAAACAATAGAAGTACCCTACAAGAGTTTTGGCGGGGTGTTGACCCGTGCGACTCATGATTCAACACGCAAACCAATTTCGGAATCGTTTAGAGATGAGATGGAGCCTCAGAAATATTAGGAGATAGGAGTTGGAGCATGCAGAACTTTCCCTAAAGAAATCCCAAAACGGTCCAAACTGTTTAACGACTTGGCCAAGGTGAATCCATGGTGAATCTGTTGGCAAGCATCGTTGCAGGCAAAATCGCCTGGTTGGTTGGTGGCTAAACTATCATGGCAATGACAAATCAATCTTTTTCCGATAGGGGAAGAACCTACAAAACAGCATAACAACAAGAATATCATAGATATTCTTCATTACTTCTTGTCCATTAATTTATGATGTTAGTTAACTGAAAGGTACCAAATCTTCAACAGGGGTTTTATATCCAATGAAATGGCCACCCAAACTTGTCATCCATCCAGAAACGCAAGCAGTTCGGACAGCAACTCTTTCCAGCTCTTCACCTCAGCTGGGGGGGATACCCTGGGATACTCCCCGACCTCCAAAAATTTTCTGAAGAACCACCATCTAGTTTTCCAACCTTGTGGTTGAAGATGTAAATTTTCTTTTTGAACATGGGGATTATTTTTTCCAAGATGATCTTTCTCTTGCCAACAGTCAGTGGAACTGTTGATGGTGCTTCAACCATGCCACACCTTGGATGTCATGCCACACCTTGTCAATGGGTTGCAGTAAAGCACCTACAGTATGAATTGGTGTAGGATTTCAGGTATGAACAATGGTTCAAGTGACTTCAAACAGCTTACACCAACAGGCCTGGGGTGAAGCCGCCTAACCACCCAAGATGAACTCATCAGATGTGTGATGCATGGGGGGCGACTACCTTTTACGCAAATAGTACCAGGCTCCCCATAAGCGGTTGGTTTCCTGTTAGGGGCACTTTCTAGATGCGAAACCACCATTTCAACTTAAGGTGTCTTGAGGTTGCTATGTTTAAGCCAAATGCATGCTGTCAATCGTGGATTTCCCCTCCTGAATGACCTTCATGGGAATAGGTCATTTTGGATCATTTTTGGAAAGAATTGGTAAGTCAACCAGGTTCCGGGGTCTTGCAACTGAGGTCGTCCCAGACACCTTTCTCATATCTGCCATAGGTCAAGTACTGTGCTCCACGTTGTAAAGGACCTGCGCCAGAGAGAAGCTTTGCCTTGGTCATAGGCCCAGCAGTTTTGGAGCTTCGCGCTGAATTGTTGTGGAAGCTTACCATACAAAGTCATGTTGTCCTTTTGAGGTTCGTGATGTCACTGTACCTACAGGAACACAATTCTTGTAATAGACGGTGGTCGCTGTGATCTGGCATGCTCTAAATTCTTGATGTACTGTAGTTTGACCATGCAGCGTCTTGTGTTGAGGAAGGCTTCTGCTGGCTAGGATTCACTGTGCCTGACTTCAGCCAAGTTGCATCTGCTCGAGTGACATCTCCTGTGCAAAGGGGAAAAAGGTTATGCCGCATAGGCCTCTGTGTCTATGGCTAGGTCAACTTTTCCACAAAGTGAGACAACAAACCCAAACACATACCCCCTACAATCCGCTGCAATGTATCAAGCAATGCCCAAGGATTCGTACCATGGTGACTGTCTCCGTCAATGATTCTCTTTACACACAAAAACACCGGTGTGCAGGCATGCGTTTTTCTCCATCATCAGAAGCATCTCTCTACACAGTAGTCTCTTCATCCTAGTTGTCTAGCCTGATTCGTTCCTATAAAGCCACACATCTAATCATACCTACCCATTAATAATGGCTTAAGGTTAAGGTCCGTATTGTAATCGAGCGTGCTTAAAAAGGACCCATAGGTATAGTATATACATCAATGATATGTAGGCAAACTTCCCACTGATGGGTCAGCACAAATCCATACTACTCTTTACATCTTGTAAAATTCAGGAGGCACCTGCTGCAGCCCAACCAGTCAATGCTTGCGCAGAGGGGTTGAGACCAATCACCGGGCACTCGGGCAGAAAAGGATCACCTGAGCAAGGCCAGCAGGAAGAAGGTTTCTCACCTTTTTGTTTTTTTTGGGGGGGAAGGCATCAATTTATCAAGGCCTGCGTTGCTTTTGATACTGTTTTTTGGGGAGGTGTGCATCACAAGAAAGGGACACATGGATACACATGGTACATACCTTCAAAACCGGATGATCAGGATTCAGACTTTGCCTTCACTCAATTTTTGATGCCAGAATCAAACCTCCATCTTTACCATAAAAGTCTTGCTCCCTTCCCCTAGATGTCACAAAACGCATGAAGTTCTTCCTTTCAGAATGCATCACAGGTGCAAGCAAGGAACACAAGAGAATCGGAAACTCCAAAGCATCCAAGGACTTCCAAATGGCTTTGTCCAAATCCTCCTTCCGACAAAGGACATCCTAAGTAGAAAACACAAACGACAGACACAGATCTGTACCCTTAAACTCGGCACCATTGGAAGGGCCTCCCGGCAATCCATTTTTCAATCCAAGAGGCTGTTTGTTGAAAAACACCTGTTGGCTCTGCAATCCAATGAGCTGCTGACTCCTGGCATCCAGGTGTATATGACTCAAGGTAATCCATTCAAAATCCACTCAGGGGCGGGGAGGAGTGAAGGCAAAAAGCAAAGGCGACAAACAAAACACTCTGCCACAAACTGTTGGACGACACTTTCCACTTCTTGCAGCCAACCAATGTGAAAATGACCTTTCTTTGAAAAAAAATCTTCCCTGTCGAGTCACTGGTAACCACCCTTGGCCCCTTGGCTCCTCGCTGATCCAGCCTGCTTCAAAATTATCCGCCTCAGCCTTGGGCCAATGGGCCAATGGTAGGTGGTGTTGAACCTTTTATGTTGGATACCTGGGTCCGTTTGACTTAAGGATTTGCATATTCAAGAAAAAACAGGTCAAACAACATACACCATTCTAGCTTACCTCCAAAATACAAATAACAAAGAACATCTCCACAAAATCTTTATATACCAACATTATATATACCAACAAAATCATCACCAGGAACATCCCAGCCCTTCAACTTCCCAATTTGTCCATCTTCCACTGGACCAAAAAATCCGCCTTCTCTTGGAGCTTTAAAGCTGCTAAAGTCCACCATTCAGCATTGGAAAGGCCATAGCGCATGTCCTTTCCCAAGTGATGTTGCCAACCTAAGATCCAACAGCAGATTGCCAGCTGTTTCTACAGGTCATGATGACATGATGTGCTGGAAAATTGCCACTTCCTTCCGACCTTTGTGCCATAGTATGCCATAGTTTTGAAAGATCTTAGACTTTTTGGTAGGGTCAAGGGAGAAGGATGCATCAATATCATCAATGGTCAAGCTAGGATCTTGGACATGACATGGCCCATGCAATGTCTTTTTCAGTAGGGATCTTCACATATCCAGCCATCCAACCAAACTACATCATCAGACCTTTGATTCCGCCAGGGTTCCGATAATGAATCTGTAGCCACAAACCACCACCATACCTGAGATGAACCTATGGGCTGCAAGACTAGACCTGCTAATCTCATTGCAAGCTCCATATCTAGACAAAGTTATGTATGTTGTGAACTCAACTGAGCCTCCTCAAGAAATCCTTCAACCAAAAGTCTCTCTCTCTTGGATTCCAAACTCCAGTCGACTCTTCAGAACATTTTTGAATGCCCTGACAACAGTTTCCGCTAATTCTCGAGCTACGTATGCTGACACGCTTGATGAACTTTTCACTTGGAGAAGCCGACATGACCGTCTCGAAGTTGGTGTCGAAGGGGCAACCATAGGCCTGGATCTCTGAGGGTGGCGAATGAAAGTTAAAAGGTGGGTACCAATGACTTGGTCAGGTATTTTTGACCGTTGCTCTAAACTATTGATAGCACAATGGCCCACAATTGATACTTGGAATACCCAAGATGATGAAATATGTGGCACCTTTTGGTGCCATTGTTTGGAATCGAAAAACTCGGAAACTGCCATGTAATCAACGATGCACTGGAAGCACCATCACATGCACTGCAAATATTGTGATGTGCTGAAAGCACAGGTTTAGAAAGTGCTGAGATGTTTCATGATATTTCCACGTATTTGTATAAATACAAAAATATATATATATATATATACATAAACATTTTTTTTTTGATCTTCTCAAACTGCTGGCAAAATGGCCATCTCCAAAAAGGCGAGGTACCAAAGCTGCTCGTATACCAACACGCACTGAGCCTGGTAGTGAAGTTAAATGCGTTGGATCCTTAGGCCAGGTGGATCCAAGTGGAAAAAAGGGGGGAAACATATGTTTACATGTTTTTACATTGTCTGCTTGAGTCATCCCAAATGGATAATTCATAGATATATGATACTTATTTCTATATACACAATACAATTCACTGTATATATATATATATATACATTGTATATTTTTCTATTTTCTGAAATTGATCAACATGGTGACATATTTAGGTAGTTACTGTAATTTCGAAAAAGCCGGAATCTCCTCTTTCAGGTGTCCAAATGTGTCCAGTTCCATTGTGAAGTTCAACCATTATGGAAAGATCTGCTGGAAACGGCTTATGCAACTTATGCATATAGCATTTACAGGAGGCCCCGAAGCTGGTTTGACAAATTTGTTGTAACATCTGCAAAATGCTAGCTGTGGTAGCTGTCGTGGAAAGCTGTCGTGGAACACCTTTTCATGGAATGCAAACGTAAAGCATAATAAAGACAATCTTCACTCGGAGCCTGTATGTCTCAAGAAAGCGGATTAAGTGCTAGTACACTGCACACAAGGCGGTATCCCCATCTCTAGTTCAAATAGGCCGGCGCATATGACTGAGCCCGCTGCTAAAACCCGATTGTTCTTGTTCATCAAAAATTCGCGAGGACAGTTCTGGTTCTCCACATAGTGGTCCTGACTGCAAATAAATGGGGTACTGGTGGATAGATTCCAACAAGTTTGGAGTTGAAAATCTTTAGATCATTTGCGTACCTGTTATACTCGAATGGTGAATCTAAACCTCCTGGGATGGAAATCAGTATATTTTACCCAGTCTGAAGAGGCGCAAAAAAGAATAAACTATTCCAACAATGTCATCGCAGCAGAACTTGGCATAATTTTGGTTGGTTTTGCCATGGAAATACCTGCAACACTGTTTGTGGATCAAATTGCAATCTAAGTAATCATATAAACTTCCACAATTTAAACTTAAATATTGTTTGGCAAAGTGAAGTGGCAATGAGAACTCCCATCAGAATGCATCGACAAACATGGATGTTGCCACGACAGCTTGCTTCGGGAAACTTGCATAGCCAAAGCATCAGCAAAACACATGCACAGCAAAGACCTGACTCTCTCCAAAAACAAGCCAACACATAAGTCTTCTCCGTCACTGGCCATTGAATCGCCAAGTATCATTCATAGCAATGCACCTTATCTCCTCGCATTGCCAGTCATTTGCTATGGCCTTGGCCATCTCGTAAAAAAAAACAACAAAAATGCACCGTTCCTCAAAAAGACTTAGCAAATCTTTTGGCTTTCATCAATTTGCAAGTTCTGCAAACCCAAACTTCTCGATTGGCAAACTGTATCTCTCCAAATACCTCTCCCACTTTTTCGCTGCAAAGGGGCTGGAAAAGGTAAAGATTCGATAAGCTCTTTGATGACTTCTACTGCTTTGCTTCGGGCCTTAGATGAAAGCTGAACCAACACGGGTGGTTGAGCCCATCCTTGCGACCAACCAACCGTGGTTCATAAGACATTTTAGTCGATCTTTAGGCAAGAAATAAGACTTTGGCTTTGTTTCTGTGGACGTATAGTAGAAATCATGGCTTTGCGGATTTGGTTGTGAATAATTCTTGAATTTCTCAATAGGTATATGGTGTATACAAGGTACAAACATTCGAGAATGGAAGAACTAGCAGCTAGGACAAATGCACTGCATCTCCAAAAAATTGGGGTGGCCACCTCTCTCGCTTTCAACCCCCTCCAAAAAAAAGTACCTTGCTGATGCAATGAGGCAACTTCTCGCGTCCGAGTTGCAGGGTCAGAATCCGTCTCGGCCTCCTGGTAGCCTCAAAGGTCGTGTGTTGAAGCCGAAATCGCAACAGCGACAGCGTAAACCAAGACGTAGCACGGGAGGAGATTATTCAAATAAGAAATGTCCTCTCCATGTTTCCTTAACGGAGTGAGATGATCTCCCCTTCTTTAGGCGATTCCACTTTCAAATGCTCAACACTTTTCTCAACAATGTTAATGCCATGGGTTGACTTTCCTTCTACAGCTACCATGCATGTGCATGTAGCGGTAGACCAAGCAACAACTAACTTATTAAATTCTTGTATATGTTTGTCTTGGCCCTCTAACTTGCCGCTTGGGGTCCTGCTGACTTCAATACTTATGAATGAGTTGCTTTCTAAATCTTATATCAGTTACATCAATATCTTTACCATTCTTTACCTTCAACTCTGACAGGCGAGGAACCTTCCGCCATGGGCACCCTTTTTGGAAGCGGCCGGAATTTCGAGCCAAACGCTGGCGACATCCCAAAAAAAGCAAGCAACCAGTCTGCAGCTCCGGACAACAGTATCAACAAGTATTAAAAGTACACTACACTTTCTTGATGGCAGCAAATGCACTTTTACATGTACGTATATACAGAGAACTCACACAGCTAATACCTTTCAGAAAAAAAGGCACCTTTCTTCATCTTTCTTCCCAAAGCAAAAAAAAATCAAGCAAGCACCCACTGGATGACACCGGCATCTTGCGCTAAACTTGAAACTGCCCTGTGTTTTCTGGTTTACATATCTGAAAATGACCACACTATATCTTTGCCTTGCAGTTCCCAACTTGGCGATTCATCTTCTGGTTATGTAATTCCAATAGGTCTGACTATATGATACCTACCCCAACCTTACCACAAGCCTCCAAGGATGTGGAACCTTAAAATAGAAGGATAGTTAATTGGTTTTCATGAAGCTGTAGGCATTCCTCAAATTCTGCAAGAAAACACCATTTGCACGAAACCAACCAAGCAAATACCTTTTTCGCCTCTGTATGAAGATATTTGGGGGAACTTTTTCATGAGCGTATAGATACTTGATGGACATGGACATGATACATCCCAAAACAAGACACCCAAAGATGCATCCCAAAAACATCTCCAGAACTGGGCGTGTCCCCGCAATCGCAGCAACCATGTACGTTCCGGTGAGATCAAGGGTAGGCCGATACCCATCACCTCGGCAAATCTCGACAAATCCCTCCCTTGAAAGGCTGACTTTTGGTGCACCTGTGAATGGATATACTTGGATGAACTCTGACATTTACAACGTATGTAGATCTGTGGGTATGTACATGTGATTGAATCGGATCAAGATTGTGTGATAGCAAATCACTCCTTGACAAAATAATGCCAGGAGTTGCGGTACAACACCTACGAATGGCATTGGGCCGGACTTTCAACCTGTCACAAGTGGCCAAAGTATGACCATCTCAAGAATCACAGGATGTTGGTAAATCATGGTAAAACATGGTAAAAAATGAGAAACATCAAGCTTCTGCTGGACATCAAGAGCTTTTTTTCCTGAGTGCTCCAGCATCTCTGATCTTCATTTGTGACAGTTCAGCTGGAACATCAAGCCTCAATGGGAAATGTTTTTTTTACACATCACAAGGTACTTTGCTACATGGAGCAGAGTCAATCACTATACTTCATCATCTTCATCACAAAATATCAAGTCATATTTGATTCACCCCTTCCTCACCTACAGATCCGATTCTAAAGGATTCACAGGTGAGTTGGGCCAAGTTTTCATCACCCCCAATTACTGGTCCCTCAAATCATCTCTCAGGGGCTAGGCTCACATACGCACAGGTGTGCCGAGCCATCTCATCAAAGCTAAGCCATCGGGAGTCCTTGAGAGGCATTGCTAGACAATACTAGCAAATCCTAAGCAGTTTATACCTTTGTTTGGAATGTTTCATGATTTTTCACGGAAATATCGGGATAATTTCTAGAGGTGCAATAATATACAGTACCAAATTTGGTACTGGATAGGAGTTGAAGCATCTACTTCCAGGGTGCTGAAATTTGGTGAAAGGGAAAAGAAACAACCAAATCAAAAAAATCAAACAACCTCTGTTTTACCTAGATTTATTCGCACCTCCGAGTCCGTCGAGCTTGGAAATGATACATTTGCAAGTGAAAGGAGGGGCCCAAACCCAAACATAGCAAAAGGAAACAAACATGCAGTTTCACTTTCCAACCCATAGACCTATAGACCTATACGTCGTCCCAAAAACTTCATTTGGTTTCTTTCCAACAGTTCTCAAATGTGTTTTCATACTGTGCATCTCCCTAGCATGGCTTGACCCTTCGCGAACGAGCGGTATGCGGGCGCTTTCCTGAGGGCCTCCATCGCGCATGGCGATGGTATGAGTGTACCGCCCCAACCACACCAAGGACCTGCAAATGCGACAGGAATTGTGCGGGGAAGACTTTCAACTCCAGTCTGGCTGTATCTTCCCGTTGAAACTTTCAAAAATTGAGACGAAATTGAGTAAATGAATGTCTTTTGCGTTATGCATCCCACAAAGATACTTGGAGTCTGGGACATCTATGCCAATTCAAGCGATTCAACCCGGTAAAAACCCAGTATCTATCATCTTGACCTCGCCAAGAGCGCATCATCTTCCAGTCAACATATGACTAGGTCGTTCTCCACTTCCATCCCTTGGACTCCAGCATCATGCCACCAGTAGCAGCAACAAATCGCTCCTGGTGTCCCAAAAGCTCCCCACTGATTTGGATGAAAGTCTTAGGATAAGCTGACATCGGTTGGTTGGGCACATATGAATTATCGGAATAATCGAAGGAAGTTTAAATAGAAACTTCCGACAATATGGACAGTTGAAAAGCAGATGCATAGCTCCGCAGTAGAGTCGCCAAGTCAGTCGACAAAAGATGCAATAACGTGAAAGTCAGAAGAAAGAAGATACATCCGCGCCAAATGTTAGAGAAGTCTTGAAATGCCGTGTTTTTTCAATGATTCGTCTGTTGGGTCAGTCGAAAAGTAGGCCTGTTAAAGCGGCGGGTGCGGAGGTCAGTGCTCAGAGGCGAAATCAAAAATTGCACGCCGCTGTGGCGAAAAGCACATTTGAAAGTCAAAATGCACAAAACATGACGGCCTTGGAGCACTTTTGTCTGTT
This sequence comes from Breviolum minutum Mf 1.05b.01, assembly GCA_000507305.1. Classification (NCBI taxonomy): domain Eukaryota; class Dinophyceae; order Suessiales; family Symbiodiniaceae; genus Breviolum; species Breviolum minutum. The sequence continues at coordinate 33,709 of DF239851.1, forward strand.
CAGATGTCGAAAAATTGCATGCCGCTGTGGCGAAAAGCACATTCGCACGTGAAAATATACAAAACATGACGGCTTCGGAGCACTTTTGTCTGTTCAGATGTCGAAAAATTGCACG